>WNWK01017015.1:0-43430 GCA_009830355.1 Cherax destructor
GAAGGTCAAGAATTTTTTTCAAAGTGATGCAATGTTCCAACTCAGAGTGGAGAACGAAATGTCAAGATCTCGTCGGCAGTTAACTAAATCACCTGGCGAGCAGCGTTACTTCACTCCTGGTCAACCTAGTGAGCGACCTCAAACTACTCAACATGGTGATTCGAAGCGGCAGTATCCAGAATGTCGTAAGCCACAAAATCAGCAAGGAGCCAAAGTTAAAGCTGAGGTGGTATGCCCAAATAACCCCCAACCATTAGGGAAAATTTGTAATGTCCCTAATAATATGACTCAGAAAGAAGCAGATAAGGGGATGGCCCCCTACTATAGCACTTGTCAGATATCCCTTCAGGAAAATTCAAAGAAAACTGAAGTTTGAACCTTTAGGGATACTGGAGCATATTGCTCACTTATAAGAGAGGGAGTACTTTCCCTTTCTGAACAAACCTCATTGCAGTCCTCAGTTCTGTTAGAAGCTTCTGGAGGAGCAGTAAATACTACACTGGGTATTTGACTGTAGGTGTTTCTGATGGATTTTCTATTAAAGATGCCGTGTTATTACTGGGTAATAACATTGAGTCTACTAAATGTACTGAACCAATAATGACTAATTCTTTCCCGATGTGGGCCATAACTCGGGCAAAATCCCAAGGCATGTCTGATGAGAATGTTAACTTGTCCTTGGATGACTCTGATCTCGGACTAGCCAATTTTTTTTACGAGGAAAACTGGCCAGGGCCTCGTAAATTTAGTGAACAGACCCAGATCAAGCCTTCCTATTCCAGGGTTGCAGGATTGCCAAATTTCTCTGTTTCCATGCCCGAAGGACTGTCCTTTTGGGAGGAACAATGAAAAGACCCTTCATTGAATTTCACTCTTAAGGCAGCCATGGGTAAATCCACTTCAGATCACCCAGTCAAATATAAACTTAAAAACGATTATTTAATCTGCACTGAAACTTGTAAGGAGGTGGAGGAAAGACAGCAGACAGATAGATTAGTAGTTCCCCAAAAAATTAGATCCCAAATATTAAAAATAGCCCATAACTCTTCCTTAGGAGACCATTTGGGAATTACCAAAACTATGTATAGAATATTAAAAGAATTCTTTTGGCCAAAGTTAAGGCAAGATGTAAAGAATCATATCCACTGTTGTCTTGAATGTCAGAAGATAGGGAAACCTGGACACCCCATTAAACCTGCACCTCTCCATCCAATTCCCGCTAATGGAAAACCTTTTTCTGAATTAATAATAGATTGTGTAGGTCCATTACCTAAGGTTAAGACTGGAAATCAATATTTATTCACAATTATTGATAGAGTAACTAGATATCCAGAGGCAGTTCCTATGCACAGTATAAACACCAAAACAATTCTTAAAGCCTTAACTAAGTTTATCTCTTTCTTTGGAATTCCTAAATCTATTCAAAGTGAATAAGGCACTAATTTCACTGCCAAAGCATTTAGGGAAGCATTAACTAGGCTGGGAATAGTTCATAACCTATCCACTGCCTATCATCCTCAGTCCCAAGGCGCCTTGGAAAGATTCCATCAGACGTTAAAAACAATGATGAGAACTTTTTGCATGCATTTTCCTTCAGACTGGGATGAATCACTTCTTCTGTTGCTATTTGCATTGAGAGAAACTGTGCAAGAGTCTACAGGGTACAGTCCATTTGAGCTGATCTTTGGGCACAATGTACGAGGTCCTCTATGAGTGCTCAAGGAAGGATGGATGGGAGAAGACGCCTCCACAACCCTCTACAACCCTTCTTCAAGGTTGCAGGTGGCATGTCAGTTGGCTAAGGCTAACTTAAAGGCAGATCAGAATACGATGAACCAGAGATATGACAGAAATTCAAAGTTTCGCTCCTTCCATCCAGGAGATAAGGGTGTTGGTACAGGAGCCTATACCTGGCCACACCTTGAAAGCTAGATTTAAGTGGATCCATGCAAGTTGTAAGTAAATTATCTGATGTAAATTATGTGGTATCTCCCCTTGACAAGACATCAAAAAGTAAAACCTACCACATTAATCAAATTAAAGCCTTTAATACATCAGATAAAGCCCCATTAATGACTCTGTTCTCTGCCTCTGATGACCCTAACTCTTTGCACTCTATTTCTGAGATCAATGTAAAGCTTCCCAATTCGGCCCTCCTCAAGGACCCTAGCCCAATAATGATGGGGCTTACTAAGAATCAAGTAACTAGTTTAACTGTGCTCTTACAGTCTTATCCTGATATTTTTTCAGATGTGCCGAAAAAATGTTCACTAGGATATCATGATGTAGATGTTGGAAACTCTAAACCTATTAAACTCTCCCCCTACAGAGCTAATCCTGAAAAACAGAGGCTACTTCAGCAGAAGTTAGAATTTCTGTTAGAGCATGGGTTAGTGGAGGAGTCATCTAGTCCGTGGGCTTCACTGTGCATCCTTGTTAACAAAGCTCATGGAGGGTTTCAAATGTGTACAGACTACCATAAGGTGAATGAGGTCACAATTGCAGATGCTTATCCTCTGCCACGTCTGGATGATGTAATCGACTTTGTGGGTAAGGCTACTTTTGTATCCAAATTAGACCTCCTTAAAGGTTACTATCAAGTACCTTTAACAGATAAAGCAAAGGAAATCTCTGCCTTCATAATTCCAGGAGGTCATTATCAATATACAGTTACACCCTTTGGAATGAAAAACTCGCCTGCATCATTCCAGAGACTGATCCATCAGGCTATTAAAGGACTTGAAGGCACGGATGCTTACCTAGATGACATAGTTGTTGTGTCGGACACTTGGGAGCAACATATGTTTAGGCTTAAGGCTCTCTTTGAGACCTTCCAGAGTTTTCACTTAACTGTTAATTTATCAAAGTCATCCTTTGGCCAATCTTCTATTAATTTTCTGGGCCATGCAGTAGGTAGTGGCAAAGTGGCCTCTATATTTGCAAAAAATCTTGCCATTAAAAATATCCAGTACCCCCTGGCAGGAAATCCCTCCAACATTTTCTAGGGATGGTAGGGTTTTATAGAAGATTCTGTAAAAATTTTGCAGATATTGTAGCCCCTCTAACTTCACTTACTAGTCACAAAGTTCCCTTTAATTGGACCCCAGAATGTCAAAATGCTTTTATGAAAGCAAAGAGATTACTTTATACTGCACCTATCCTTTTGTCTCCATTATTATTATTATTATTATAATCAAATAGAAGCGCTAAACCACAGGGGTTATACAGCCCTTTTGTCTCCAGACTTTTCAAAACCATTCTCCTTACAGGTAGATGCTTGTGAGTCTGGGGTGGGGGCAGTACTTCTGCAATCTCGGGTGGGGGCAGTACTTCTGCAATCTGGGGATGATGGGTTGCAGCCTGTTGCCTACTATTCAGCCAAGTATCAACCACACCAGAGGGCCTACTCCACTATCAAGAAGGAGGCCCTGGCTCTGATATTGTCATTAGAGCACTTTGATGTCTACTTGGGCCAGACTTCTCAGGTGGTCAACCTCTATAGTGACCACAACCCTCTGGTGTAACTCCAATCCATGAAGAATCACAACACAAGACTCATGTGTTGGAGCATACGGCTGCAACCGTACCAACTCTGTATTAAGCACGTCTCTGGCAAAGACAATACACTGGCTGATGTGTTATCTCGAATCTAATATTAGGTTAGGATGTGTTAGGGACTTTGGGTAGAGCCAGCTCTTTTTTTTCCCCCTTGTGGTTTTTTTTTTTACTGAGGGGATATTCTGCTACCAACCACAGATATCTTGGACCTACATTAGCCCTACCGTCTGCTGTCTCACTCTTAAGTTTAAAGCCGGACTTTATGTCTCAAGAAAAGTTTTGCTTTAACCTATGAATGGGATGATTGAGGGGAAAGGCGGTCCCGTTATTGTAACTTGCCATGGCGGCACTCTACCCATTTGAGGTGGAAGCCTAGTCCTGAGCCCTCTTGGGGTGTGGGTGTTGCATGCAAAGAGTACATCACCTTATTCGGAACATGTTAACACACCCATATAGGCTGCCTCACCAACCAGCGAACCATCTTGGTAAGGGTTTGGTGATCGGGGCCCCATCATCAGATCAACACCTTGGTTCAGCCAATCATAATGTGGATCTGGCAATGGTAAAGATGACGTGGATTCCACTCACATGTTTACCATTGTCATTCCCACTCTGCGCTGGTTGATGCACAGTTGTACATTGTTTCTTGGCTGCTGTTTTGCCTTGACTACCGTGGCATGCACTAATACCACTCTATTGTATGTAGTGTACATATTTGTATAAAGCCTTATATATATATAAATATTTGGTGAAGGAAAATACAATTCAGATATATAAATACTTGGTGAAGGAAAATACAATTTAAAGCTTTTCTACTGTTTCTTTGCTTTAAGCTCCCTTTTACATTTAGGATAACAGGCCTTGACAACCTGAGGTTGTAATAACCAATACCAACACAACCACAACCTCCACCACAACCACCACCACCACAACTACAACCACCACCACCACACCTACAACCACCACCACCACAACCACCACAACAACAACAACCACCAAAACCACCAACACAACCACCAACACGACAATCACCACCACAACCTGTTATGTGGGGTTCTTGGAGATAAAAGGTATTCAAGGGAAACTAACGGATGGATGGTGAATGCGTATATTGAGTAAGGGAGGAAGGAGCTAGGCCCAGCCCTTCTGTCTAGTTCTATGCCTATGACGAGAATGAGAGAGACCCTTGTCTCTGTACGCACACATGTGCGGGCCTCTGACATTACAAGTAACAAGGGATCACAACTACAACACAACTAGAATTACTTATAATACACTACACAAATGTATCAACTAGCTTCAGTACATATTACTGAAAGCTCGGCCATGTTACGTATGATGTCTCGGCATACAATACAACTCTGCAGGCTGAACAGACAGGTGATACTGGGGTGATTCTATACAAAGCAAATACATTTATAACTTAGAACTAATCAAGAAAATTATAACAGGATTAAATCGACTGAATAGATAGTAATAACTGATCTACTATCACATTTCTTAAAGTAATGGTTCTTGATGTAATTCGCAATGCATTGCATAATATTACAATTTCAACTGATAAAATCGATCAATCGATCGGTATTCATGCACTCTACGGATTCTGAGGAAGAATAAATATAATTACAGGGCAGAAATTTTAACAGAAGATAGACTCGGTGCACACGGGTCATACTGTTAAAACTCAGAACTCGGAGGGAACATGAACACACACACAAAAAAATTTGGATATTGAACATCTAATAACAATACACACAGTCGACAATTTCTCTTAACTCAATCATCTAATTATACAGTCTATTTACATTTAACCCCAATTCTGCTAGGGTAAGATTTACATATGCAGAATGGTTATCATCTTTGGGTGGATCGAAATCTTTTGCAACTGACAACTCATGCCTAGGTTGAGGAACTTCTACATTGGTATTTACACAGGAAACTTGAGGGTTTCTCAATACTTGTCATGTACGCAAGGAGTAATGACAATCAGACTGTTTCTCTGGCTCACTATTAGAAGTCGAAGGTACAGGGTCAGATGGATTATTATTATCAGTCGGTACAGTCTAGTTGTCAGGGACTTCGTCTTCGTCACATACTAACTTCATATGGTCCAAATGCGACTCTTTATATTGACCAGTACTTAATTCTCTAACTTTATATTTATTGCCGTTGATATGTTCGACTACTGGATACAGACCAACAAACTTTTGGTCGAGCTTTGGCATTGCAGAAATCTTATTAAAGTTAGTGAGCATCACTCTCGAACCTACTTTAATTTTAGTCGGCTTTGCTCGAGTATTAGTTACTCTGGTAAATTCTGCTGTTGACTTATGAAGTGTTTCACAGATTCTTCTGAAAACACTCTGAGCTTGGCTGGTACGAGTTGCTAAGAAATCATCAGGGTTATAAGACGGTTTCGGATTAGAATACAGCAACTCATAAGGTAAATGCTTATCGACACCATACAACGCGTAATGTGGCATATCACCTATAGAAGCATTATAGGCAGAATTTATTGCACACTGTACATCAGGTATAACTTCTTCCCAGGTTGCACTATTGGGATTGACAGTGGCTCTCAAGACATCAAGTAGTTTTTTATTAGTTCTTTCTGCTAAACCATTTCTGGCAGGATGGTGGGGAACAATGGTTGATTTAGTGATCTTATACAAAGCACATAGGTTTTCTAGAATCTCATTACAAAACTCACCTCCATTATCAGACACTAAGGATTTAGGAGTGGTATGTCTATAGATTATACATTCCTTAAATGCTTTAGCTACTGTCTCGGCAGTCTTATCTGGGATAGGAACTAACTCACAATATCTGGTGAAATGATCGACCATCACACACAGATGTTTATTGCCTTGTATCGTACATTGGAAATTAGTTAATAAGTCTATTGTAACTCTTTCCCATGGTTCACGGGTAGTGGGATACACTTGGATAGGGTTGGGACCATTGATATTACCTTTGTGTTTCATACAAACACTACACTTCTTAACATACTCGGTAATATCAGTTGCCATACGAGGCCAAAAGTACTTCAATCTGGCTTGTTTAATAGAATGATCCATACTGGGGTGTGCAACACCTGGTGCATCGTGAACTAGCTGTAAGGCTACTTTCACTAGTGACTGAGGAATTACTAACTGGTTTACATGTCTACTAGGTGTTCCCAGCTCAGTTATTCGATACAGTAATTCATGGTTCATGACAAAGTCACTGATAGGTGCTGGTGGTTCACAGTCAGAATATGATCTTCTTGGAGCAGGAATCTAATCACACCAGACCACATGGGATCTGTTCTTTGGGCATTCTTTACATCCTCAGCACTAAACAGAGGATCAGCAGTTACTACACTAATATGATGCGATAAAGCGTCGGCAACTACATTTGATTTGCCCGGCAAGTTTTCAAAGGTAGGGTTGAACTCTTGGATAGTCAAGGACCATATGGCTAGTCTTCCAGTAGGTTGTTTATTCTGGAATAGTAGTATTAGAGCATGATCTGTCAAGACATGGACAGGGTACTGATATATGATGTCTCGGAAGTGTTTTAAAGACCACACTATTGCTAAGGCTTCTTGCTCAGTTACTGTATAATTACGTTCAGCCTTTGTAAGGACTCGGCTAGCAAATGCAACCGCATTGTATTTACTATGGATCTTCTGAGCTAGGACAGCACCTATGCATCAGTTGTTAGGTAGAAAGGCTTTGTAAAATCTGGGAATTTCAAGATTGGGGCAGAAGTCAATCTTTCTTTCAGGGTTTGAAATGCTTTTTCTCACTGAAGGTCCAAACAAATGGAGCATCTTTCTTAAGCAACACAGTTAGAGGAGCTACTATTGATGAAAAATTAGAAATATATGATCTATAAAAACCTGCTAAGCCCACAAAGGATCTTACGGCATCAGCAGTTTTGGGAGATGGAAAATTCAATACTGCAGTTACTTTACTTTGGTCAGTCGTAACCCCTCTAGGAGTGACTACGTGACCCAGAAACTTAATTTCTGATCTGAAAAATTGACACTTAGACAGTTTCATCTTTAAATTGGCTTCTTCAAGCTTACTCAGCACCATCTCCAGTCTTTCTAAATGATTATCTACATCCTCGGACATGACAATTACATCATCTAAGTACACCATTAGTGCTTTGCCTATGAGGCCTCTAAAGATATTAGTTATAAGCCTCGAGAATGTGATAGGGGATGACCTTAATCCAAACGCCATACAAATGAAGTGATAATGACCTGTAGGAGTAGAGAACGCTGTTAGCTCTTGGCTGTCCTCGTGAAGAGGGACTTGTGTTCATGTAGCAAATCGAGGGTTGAGAAGACCTTATTATCTCTGATATTGCGTAACAGGTCACCAAGTATAGGAAGTGGGAAACGATCTGGAATAGTTTTCGTATTTAACTTCCTAAATTCAATCACTGGGTGCCAAGTACCAGCCTTGTTAGGTACTAGGATCAGGGGCGCATTCCAGGGTGAGTTGCTAGGGGCGATAACACCATCATCAAGTATTTGATTGATCAATTCATCTGCGACAGCAACTTGGGAATGAGGCATTCTGTACGCAGGTACATAAATTGGTCTGGTACCAGGTTCAAGTGGGATATGATGGGACAATAGGTTCATTATACCCATCTTCTCACCTGGTAAGGCAATTGCTTTAAGGTGTTTATTCAACAAATTCAACAACTGTTTGACCTCGTCTGGGAAGTCAGTGGGAGCTAAGTCTTTCTCCTCAACTGGTGGAATGGATTGATCCAGCAAACTGGGTGAACTCTTCCCGGTTGAAATAGCACCGACCCACTGGTCAGGTGACACATCAGCTTCTGCATACACAGGATAAGGATAGTGTACAAGGTCTACAAGGGTAGTATTGGCTCTGAGTCGAACACTGTGACCCCAAAGTATTAGCCACAAGCAGGAATATCTTACTGTCTTGAACAGTATTGCGGCCCCAGAATGGGCCCCAATATATATATTTTATGTATATTTCCATTTTCTATAATTTTATATTGCTGATATTCTCGATAATAGCTAAATCGTTAATATCATACTTTATATCATTAATGGACCATTATTTAACATTATTTGACTTAGCTATGTTCGTTAGGTAGAATGTAACATTATTAATTGTGCTCATGTTTGTAGTAGCTGTCTTGGAGTTGGCAAACTACCGATTATGACACTAGGCTTGTTGCTGGGAGGGAGTCACATGATTCCACCTGAGGTGGGTGGCTGTTCCTCCTTCCTCGAGAGCACTACGCAGCTGGACATTGTTGAGACAACACCTCTCTCCTGTCCCTTCTTTTTTCCTCTCCATTTAGACTCTGTTTGGGTAGAGTATGTATTCGGTGGTGAGACGAAACATACTTCTCAGGACTCTGTGTAATTCTGTTCACATAAAACTCTACATGCTAATATCAACCCTGCGCTCAGAATTCTCCTCAACAACTTTAATAGGTCCCACGAACATGACACAAGACACAGATCACTATTTGACATACCCCGAGTCCATACTAACCAAAGTAAAAATTCTATGCACATAAAGGGCCCCAAAATCTGGAATTCATTACCAGTAAATATCAAGTTAACCTTGTCGGAAAATAAATTCAAGACTCTTCTCAAAAATCACCTACTCACCCTATACTAAATACTCATACTGTAACAAACTTCCAAACCCAATATTATTTTACTTAAGATGATCTCAATTTGATATGTTCATCCTCCTTAACACTTGTTGCAATTTCATATCATCATATTGTCATTTAAAATCTTATAGTATCATCATTTTCTTAATTTGAAATAAAATATATATCTAGAAGAAACTCTAAAAACAATTTCTAGTATTGTTATTATACTAGTATAGCATCAACATACTGTAACTTGAAATAAATTATACAACTAGATTAAACTCAACCAATTTCTCTTGTATTGTCTTTTAATAGTATGTATAACCATATAATAATTTAAATAATACAGAACTAGAATAAACTCAATCAATTTCTTTAGCATTAAGTACTTAGTGAATAAGTCTCTAGAATAAACTGCCCCTAATGCCATGGCATGCCAGTGGCTCTCCTTGCATTACAGTTTTATAATTGTTTTATAATTGTAACTACCAATAACATTGTACACTTGTAACATGCATAGAAATAAAAATTATTATTATTATTATTATTATTATTATTATTATTTATGCTGAACCTAGCTTCAGTAGAAAAGGAGTTTTGTGACTGTTTTGGAGGATCTATTGATGGTCCCCAGTTAGGGGTCAATTTTCTATTTCCTGGTTCCTGACGCTGTGTTGCTGTTGCCTGTTATATTGCTGTTATGCGAATTGGTCATTTTACTGGTCAATCAAGCTGTTCTGATTGTCAGTTTGTTAGAAGAACCAACTTATGAGAAGTTCAGTCGGACACTGGTTGAGTCGAGTCTTAGAGTTACCTGGAGATCACTCATACACACATATATTCTTATTTGCATATATCTGTATTATTGTAATTACTGACATTGTACCAGATGGTACTTCAGAGTCATTTGGATATATGTGCCCTCAGCACAGCATTATTGTATATGAGAGCAGTGTAGGAGCTAACCTCCTAATTAACCTCCTAATTCATAAATTAATGAACATCCTGATCATATGTACATTTATTTACTTTGAAACTCTAGACACTAACTTTGTTAATAAACATTAAATCTTATGCTTTGGTTAGTACCCTACTGGTTGCAATCCTGGAGACTATTGAATTTATCGGATAACTGGACCAGGATACTGACTTTGTTGCAAAAGCCCAGTAACAGGCTGGATGCTAGAAGGGCTATCCTTTCTAGTGTTCACTGGAGATGTCTATTACTAATAGATATTATGTCATTTTGTAACAAATTGGGGGCCTGTCCGGGAGGTTCTTGATCCAAGGTGTTGGAGGAATTGTCCAGTTTGCCATACTAGTAGCTCTATGGTCAAACACTTTGAGTAATTTCTTAATCTGAAGACTAGGAGTTTGGTCTTGTACAACATCATAGGGGATGTATGTACCTGCCCGAGTCTCTTGATCCAAGGAGATGGAAATACTGTTAATGAGCTCTGGCTCTAAGACAACCAGCACTAGTATAACCTGTAAATTCTTACATTAAGAACTGCAAGAAGCCCCTATCAGCATGGACACGGCGGTCATCCCGCAGCTACTAAAAACAACAGACATAGCCCCGCTCCACAAAGGGGGCAGTAAAGCAATAACAAAGAACTACAGACCAATTGTGATAACATCCCATATCATAAAAATCTTTGAAAGGGTTCTAAGAAGCAAGATCGCCACCCATCTTGATACCCATCATTTGCACAACCCAGGACAGCATGGGTTTAGAGCAGGCCGCTCCTGTCTATCCCAACTACTGGACCACTATGACAAGGTCCTGGATGCTCTAGAAGATAAACAGAATGCAGATGTTATATACACAGATTTTGCAAAAGCCTTTGACAAGTGTGACCATGGTGCAATAGCACACAAAATGCGTGATAAAGGAATAACAGGAAAAGTTGGTAGATGTATCTATAATTTCCTAACATGTAGAACACAAAGAGTAGTAGTCAACAGAGTAAAGTCTGAGGCAGCTACTGTGAAAAGCTCTGTTCCACAAGGCACAGTACTTGCTCCCATCCTATTCCTCATCCTCATATCAGACATTGACAGGGATATAAGCCACAGTGCTGTGTCTTCCTTTGCAGATGACACCCGAATCTGTATGACAGTGTCCACCGTTAAAGACACTGCATGACTCCAAGCAGACATAAACCAAATCTTTAAATGGGCTGCAGAAAACAATATGAAGTTCAATGATGAGAAATTTCAATTACTCAGATACGGAAAATGTGAAGAAATTAAAATCTCATCGGAGTACAAAACTAATTCCAACCACACAATAGAGCGAAAAACTAATGTCAAAGACCTGGGAGTGATCATGTCAGAGGATCTCACCTTCAAGGACTATAACAAAGTAGCAATTGCATCTGCTCGAAAAATGACAGGATGGATAATGAGAACCTTCAAAACCAGGGATGCCAAGCCCATGTTGACACTTTACAGATCACTTGTTCTATCTAGGCTGGAATATTGCTGCACACTAACTGCACCTTCAAGGCGGGTGAATTGCTGACCTGAAAATGTGCAGAGAACTCACGGACGCATAAGTGCGATAAACCACCTCAACTACTGGGAACGCTTAAGTTCCTAAACCTGTACTCTAGAACGCAGGCGGGAGAGATACATTATTATATACACATGGAAAATTTCGAGGGCTTAGTACCAAACTTGCACACAAAAATTACTCCTACAAAGCAAAGACTCGCAGGCGATGAACATCCCCAATGAAGAGCAGGGTGCCACTAGCACGTTGAGGACAACACAATAAGTGTCAGGGGCCCAAGATTGTTCAACTGCCTACCAGCATACATCAAGGGGATTACCAACAAACCCCTGGCTGTCTTCAAGCAGGCACTGGACAGGCACCTAAAGTCGGTACCTGACCAGCCAGGCTGTGGTTCGTACGTTGGACTGTGTGCGGCCAGCAGTAACAGCCTGGTTGATCAGACTCTGGTCCAACAGGAGACCTGGTCACAGACCGAACCGCGGGGGCGTTGACCCCTGGAATTCTCTCCAGGTAGACTCCCGGTAGGATTCTAGCTTCCCATAATCACTCTCTCATATTGTACTTATTTATGTGATGTATATGAAAGTGAAAAAGTTAATTGATACTCTGACTTTGTCTAAGTTACGTACCTTAAAGCTTCAGACTTGTTGGCTGGTAGCCAAGTATCTGGGTGTGACGTACAACCGTAGTTACACCGCAGTAACAGTCAGAGCATTAATTAGAGATATGTTGTTTCCTGATCATGCAGAGAGTTCTGATTCAGAATCAGATTCAGAGAGCATGGAGTCACAACTAGGAAATATGTCGCTAAGGGATGACGTAGAAAAGAGAGCAACTCAGGCAGAAGTTTCTGAGCCTAGTATAACTCAGTTCTCTCTCACATCTTCCCACCTGACTCAGACATTAGCACAGAATGTAGCAAGAAGTATGACGCAGCCTCATACTAGTACTGTTGATGCTACGCCTGTCTCTACTTATACTAGACCAGATCTAGACTCTATTGGCATGACTGGACTAGGTGCCCGACCTAGGGTCCATCCAGATAAACCTGTTCATTTACCTACTTTTCCCTTGTCCTTTGATCCTATCTCTCAGGACCAATTGGACAGGATGGAACGCCTAATATTGTTGCAGACTGCACAAATTGAGGCACAGAGGAAATTGAACGAGGTAGAGTTCCATAGAGAAACTGTTCGTTTCCAGAGACAACAGATTATTAGATCTGATCAGCCTAGTAGTACTACAGAGGATACTTTTAACGTGCAGAAAGCTGCCTCAATGGTTCCTAAGTTCATGGAGACAGATCTAGATACGTATTTTGATGTTTTCAAAAATCAAGCACGTGCCATGAATTGGCCACATAAGCATTGGGCTACATTGTTGCACACAGCTTTGACTGGCAGAGCTCAAACGTGTACTGCTGCTTTGCCATTTGCCAAATACATTGACTATGACACAGTCAAGGAAACCATTCTTGAGACATATAATTTGTTACCTGTAAGTTACCAACGTGCATTTCGTACGTTACAACGACGACAAGGTCAAACTTGTGTGGAGTTTGCCTGTGAGAAAAAGCTTACATTTAAGAGGTAGTGTAGGGCCTCCCAGTGCCAGACTTATGACAGTCTCGTTCAGCTGATACTTCACGAGGAATTCAACAACTGTATGTCTGCTGATGTACAGGAATATCTGATCGACCACACTGTCTCAGATATTCTAGAGACTGCAGCATTAGCTGACAACTACGAAATTTCTCACAAAATCGTAAGCATCAAAACTGAAAGAAAAAAGGTAACTAAAAAATGTCCTAGGAATTGGCAAACCCAATCAGCTCATCAGTGCCGGCCTAAAACACCTGCTACTGTTACTTCTCGTACCTTCACCAGGAACCCTGACATTCCTGAATCTGTCTCTGTAGCTAGACAGAAGTCTAATACTGAGAAGAAGAATGTCAAATGTAACTACTGTCTTAAGAAAGGTCATACTCGAGAGTATTGCTTTAAGTTAGAAAGAGATATGAAAGTTGATCGTGCAGCTGGCACTCCCACTCAAGTCGTATCTTCTTCGGTGCAACAAGGGCACCTACAACCTAGTAATTCTGATCCTGCTGTTTTCGAGAATGTTCCTCAGAATAGATGACTAACATCAGACCGAGTATCTGATGAGAAGATTCAGTCAGCTATGAGTCCGTACTTGTCGAGAGGCAAAGTAGGACTTGACGAATCTAAGCTAACTGAGATAATTACTTTCCGAGACACAGGTAGTTATCTCACTTTGTTAAGGGAAGATGTGTTGCCTTTAACTAATGATACCTATACCCAGATAGATGTATTGTTAGATGCCTATGGAGGTGCTGTTATTAAAGTTCCTCTTCACAAAGTGTACCTTGAAACAAGCTATTATTCTGGTTATATGTCAGTTGGTATTTCCAGTGGTGCATTTCCTATCAGGTCAGTGGTCTTGTTGATAGGGAACGATATCCTTCAAGCTGGTATTTGTAAAGAACCACTTGTGATTGATAATACCACTGATGATAATTATGCCACTGAAGCTTGTAGAGAGAAGCCTATATTATTCCCTCTCAGTGCAATTACTCGTGCTATGTCAAAGATACAACAACCATCCTTGTCTCCTGCTGAGTTAGTTGATGATAATGACTTGGGGTTGAATATGTTGTTCAGTGATTCTCTGCGCCCAGGATCACTAGCACTGTGCACCGCCACAGTTTGGGATTGTTTATGCTGCACCTAGCTTCAGTAGAAAGGGAGTTTTGTGACTGTTTTGGAGGATCTATTGATGGTCCCCAGTTAGGGTCGATTTTCTATCTCCTAGTTCCTGACGCTGTGTTGCTGTTGCCTGTTATATTGCTGTTCTGCGAATTGGTCATTTTACTGGTCCATCAAGCTGTTCTGATTGTCAGTTTGTTAGAAAAGCTAGCTTATGAGAAGTTCAGTCGGACACTGGTTGAGTCGAGTAAGAGTTACCTGGAGATCACTCATACACATATTCTTATTTGCATATAACTGTATTATTATACTTACTGACTTTGTACCTGATGGTACTTCAAAGTCATTTGGATATATGTGCCCTCAGCACAGCCTTATGTTATATGGGAGCAGTGTAGAGCTAACCTCCTAATTGATATCTTAATTAATATCTTTATATTTGATTTACTTTGCTACCCTAGATTTTCTCACTTTGATAATAAACATTTTAAATATATCTGTTTGGTTAGTATCCTATCAGTTGGGATCCAATGGTGATATTAATAATATGTCGGATAACTGGACCAGGATACTGACTTTGTTACAAAAGCCCAGTAACAGGCTGGATGCTAGAAGGGCTATCCTTTCTAGTGTTCACTGGAGATGTCTATTACTAATAGATATCGTGTCATTTTGTAACAATATGTGCTACGATTACTACAAGCATACTGACTTTTACACTACCTTTTGATGACTGATGTAACGATATCCATTAGGACTTTTCATTGTTGCACAAACGACAGGTGGGGCTGTGTTTCTTAATTCTGTTAATGCGGACAGTGTCGACTGACAATGAGGGAATGTTTTAGGAGAACACAAATTACGGACATGCACTAGAGCTGCTAGTGGTTCCATCTCAACAGTCAGGGGATTAGAGGTATATGCATACACCGCAGTAGGTGGCATCAGCTGCTTAATAGCACCAAAAGTTGCAAATTTCGCAAATGACATAGCATCAAATTTATGCCCAACTGGAAAGAAGTTTGAGGCTTGGATTCCTGTTACAAATGACAATAAGAGGGTATTTAGGCGGACCGCAAAGTTGACTAAATTTTCATCTGACCTAGGGACTGCACATACTAATTCCCTAAGTACAATAAATGGGTCTGAAACTTCCTTTGGCATGAAATATGAACGGATGAGGGACTCATACTCTTCTCACATAGTAAGTTTCTTAAAATCATTCATCCGTAACAGGCTTAAACATATTCGGCAGCTGGTGATCTAGCTAAGCACTCTTTGCAATCCTAATAAGAGTTTCCTCTGATGGAGGACTTTCCACGGCACTGGCTCAGGAACAGACTGCAAGGAACCTTGCATCAAGGCTATCTGGTCACCATTAAAAAGTGGCAATGCATCAACAGGGTCAGAGAGTAACTAAAAGGACGAGGAGTTTGGAGTACTTTGTCAGTTGAGGATTTCTATTAGACTGGTCTACTGGAGCCTCATTGCCTTGACTGGCAGCTTTCACATTGTTATTGCCTGAATTTACTTGAGACATGATTTCAGACAAATGAACAAGAACTCAAAAGAAAAGAATAAAGAAATATATAGCATAATATAGCTTAACTGGTATTAACGATTTTAACTACTCTGCATAAGTAAGAAGAATTGCAAGAGATTCACAATTTAAGAAAAGATAACTCACTGAAATTTATTTGGCAAGAAAATTAACAATTATATTCAAAACCTTACTTAACTTGAATTAACTGCAAGGTGGTTTTCTTTACTTTCAATTTCAACAAAAATTGCAACAAGAAATTAATAATTCAATGCAAAATAATTAAATAAAATTCAATAATGCTTATGGAAAGAGCAACAATCTGATGAAACAAATCACTAAAAGGAGAATTGCACAAAACAATTAAAATATTCACTTGCAATAATTGAAATATAGTACTTCTTAAATCACTGAGAGAATTTCAATAGAGTATTACTTATTACTCTTGAAAGAATGACAAATTACTTGAACACATAAGTAAACACAATAAAAATTTATGAAAGCAAAATTGAATAAGGCAAAAGCTAAATTGCACAAAATCAGTTTCAGGAATTATCAATAATCAATCAAATTGCACTGGGGACAATTTTTTGCTACACAAGAAACAAAGATATTAGAAATTAACTAGTTTGAACACTTACTCTTAATTGCAAGCAAAGCAAGGTAACTCAATGCAACAATTACTGAAACAATTCACTAAGAACACTGACTTTAATCAAACTTAAGAGTGAATTTGTTCAAACAACACTTCAATATAAATAAAAATGAACAAGATATTTAGCAAGAAAATAAAATAACACTTACAGGAGCAGGAGTAAAATCATCAAAGGTAAATAATTGTTGGACTTACAAATTCACAAAAGTCATGCTCTGTGTAGACTTGATGTAAATCAACTTAGCAGAAGAAATTAGTGTCTTCAACAAAATTTATATCAGTTGTCTGCAAAGGTGAAACACATTAGCACTGTATAAAGATACACAATTACACAAAACAATAATAGGTGCAAGGGAAAAGGACACTGAATGCAACACATAAGAATTAGCAGGGAAATACTGGGAAAAATAATTCTTGTAAAATACTACTGGGCAAAATGTTGGAACAAAATATCTTAGAAAATGCACAAGGGGTAACTGATTTAAAATGCACACAATACTCAGTAAAACTATACTTACTGCAGATGTGGTGAAACACAAGACTGTTTAAATGAAATAATACACATTAATTAATCAGAGACGATACTAGGAAAATTCAAAATTAACGCAAGTAAAGAGTCTATAATGAAATCACAAGTCCCAGGATAACACAAGGTTCACAATAATGATCAAAATTTTCAAGCACTCAAATGTCTCTAATTATCTGAAAAAAAAATAAGATAAATGTCTCTAGGCTGTAGAATCGTTGTTAGCAATGACTGAAGCTGGAGTAGGTGATGGTAGGGAGATTTTTCTCGTCTAGCTGGCGTCGGCTGCTCCAATACACTCTCTGGAAGAATCTTTGAGAATTTGCATAAATGAAGAATCCATAGATATAGGGCTTTAATCGTTGGCACACTAGTGAAGGTCACAAAGTCTATCTTCACCTTACTATGTGGACCGGAAAGATCGACGATAAATATAAAGAAATTGGGTGAAAATAAGCCACACACGTGGGACCTGGGTGCGTGGGTGAGGTTACCCATTGGTGAGTGTCTCACTGGTTCCACGTGCTGGCTTCCTCCCACGCGAATCTAAAGCGAGGGTGGCTTGGAGCAACCCAGAATACCACAGAGAGGTATTGACACTCAAAACAGTGATGCACTGGAGCACAAGGATGATAGGAATGCGTGGACTCACGTGGCTTGCTGGCTTACTTCTTAGAGTCGGCTGGATTGGCTTGCTGGCTTAAATACACCTCAGCTGTTAGCTTGCCGGCTTAAATACACATGCTCAGCTGGGTTAGTCTTGCTGGCTTAAGTACACGCCAGCTGGGTTAGTCTTGCCGGCTTAAATACATGCTCAGCTAAGTTAGTCTTGCTGGCTTAAGGCTAGGCTGGCTTGGGCACTCCTCCTCACAGACTGGTTTATCACGTAGCTTAATTTGCAAAACCCGGTCCTACCCGTAGGTTTTAACAAATAAGAGATAAAGCACTTAGCTGACCAGGAAATATTGTAGACCGGCTGACGAATGCTGCTTGGAATTGGTAGCGTTGTTCTCAGGAGGTATACACCTGCACTGTCTTGGTAGAGTTTATCTCTCCATAAATCCGTAATCCATAGAATTACGGGCCCACTGCTAACCATTTGTTATGTGGGGTTCTTGGAGATAAAGGTAGTCACAAAAGAGAGTCACGGATGGATGGTGAACGCGATATTCAGTAAGAGAGATGTAATGAATGGTTCAGAACCGACGAGCTGGTAAATTATACATATGTGTCTAATTTGACAACTCGTCGGTTCTCTGAACCATTCATTTACATCCTGTCTGACACAGCAACATCTTGGTGTCTTAATACAGGGATTTCTTCGCTTGCCTATTCCTCCTGGGCACGACTCTCACATTTGACAAATGTGACACCTCTACAACTGCTGCACCTCTCCTGTATACAGTATATAAGCTTCCTCTACGCACATATGCTGTATTCATTCAAGATTGATGGACTGACAACATCGACTCTTAAGATTGAGGGACTGACCACCTCAAACTCCTGTTCTTCACGATTCTCATTTGATGGATCTGATGAGTCACTGTGTGGCGAAACGTTTCATCAATAAAGATACCAAGTGTTGCATATGTGTCTAATTTACCAAGTAAAGAGGAGCAGTAACCAGCGCCACAGACTGTTCAGTTATACGCCTAGTGCGGAGTGAGAGAGAGGCCTCTGACGCAAGCACTCATGGTGCGGTCTCTGACGTCACAAGTAACAAGGATCACAAATGTAATACATTACACAACTATAACAATATGCTTCAGTACATATTACTGACACACAAACTGACGTACGAAACTACAACTCGGCTGGTCAGGTACTGACTTTAGGTGCTTGTCCAGTGCCTGCTTGAAGACAGAGTAAGGAAACACGTCCAATGTTTCCATCCCTTCTCGCCGGGAATCGAACCCGGACCCTCACCGTGTGAAGCGAGATCAAATTTATAAAATCTTAACATAAACATAAGAACATAAGAATGGAGGAACACTGCAGAAGGCCTACTGGCCCATACAAGGCAGGTCCATATCAAAACCACCACTACCTAAGAATTTATTCCAGTACTCACGACACCAATCAAACCCAGCCCCTCCCACTCACTATATTTGTCCAATCTCTTTAAAGCCACCCAAGGTCCTAGCCTCTATCACAGTACTCGGAAGATTGTTCCACGCATCTACAACTCTGTTCGAAAACCAGTACTTGCCTATGTCCTTTCTAAATCTAAATTTATCCAATTTAAATCCGTTATTTCTGGTTCTTACTTGGTTCGATATCCTCAGTATTTTATTAATATCTCCTTTGTTTATGCCCATCATCCACTTGTACACCTCGATGATATCTCCCTCATTCTACGTCTCCCCCAGAGAGTGGAGATTCAACGCTCTAAGTCTATCTTCATACTGGAGATTTCTTATACTGTAAATCATTTTAGTCATTCTTCTTTGTATGTTCTCCAATGAATCTATATCCATCCTGTAGTAAGGAGACCAAAACTGAGCTGCATAATCCAAACGAGGTCTCACTAGTGATGTATAGAGCTGTAAAATAACTTTTGGACTTCTGTTGCTTATACTGCTTGAAATAAATCCTAGTAATCTGTTAGCCTTATTGCGCACACTTAGGCACTGTTGTCTTGGCTTTAGATTCCTGCTTACCATGACTCCCAAGTCTTTTTCACATTCTGATGATCAAGCTCTACTTCACCTAGTTTATAAATTCGAGGGATATTTTCATTACCAAGGACTAGTACCTTACACTTGTCCACATTGAACTTCATCTGCCACTTTTCAGACCAAGACATTAATTTGTCCAAATCCTCCTGGCGTTCACTGGTATCCTCCTCAGAATGAATCATACGGCCTATTTTTGTATCATCAGCAAATTTACTCATGTCACTTGCAATCCCTATTCAGATTTGACCCCATTAATGGAAACTCTCTGCTTTCTATTGGTAAGCCATGCCTCTATCCATGCTAGAACTTTACCTCCAGGTGAGTACAAATAGGAAGAGCGTCTGTCAGGCGCTCGGCAGACGGAGGATCAAGCCTCCACCACGTCTTTCGCTAAATGACCTACATGGGTTAAGCGCTTGATTTATATAAAAAAAAAAAAAAAAATACCTCCTATACCATGAGCTGCCACCTTTCTTAAGAGTCTCTTGTGAGGTACTTATCGAAGGCCTTACTGAAATCCAAGTAAACTATTTCATATTCTTTATCACTGTCTACTGCCTCAAATGTTTTATTGAAAAACGTCAGTAAATTTGTTAGCAGGAACGACCTCTCTTGAACCCATGCTGAGATTCATTAATCAAATTATGTTCTTCAAGGTGACTTCTAATAATATCAGCTATAATTGATTCTAATAATTTGCCTACTATAGATGTGAGGCTTATTGGACGGTAATTGATGGAATTGACTTAATCCCTGATTTGAATATAGGAACTACATTAGCTATCTTCCACATCTCTGGCACAATACCAGTTAGGATGGACGTATTAAACACATTCGTTAATGGCTGACTAAGTTCCATCTTGCATTCTTTAAGTACCCTGGAAAACAACTCGTCGGGTCCCGGGGACTTATTTTGCTTCAGTTTATCTATCTGTTTGATAACCATGTCCCTCGTGACAGTAATATTAGCTAACTTGAATTCTTCAGGAACTGAATAATTGTTAATTTCTGGAATCTCATTTACGTCTTCTTGTGTAAAGACTGACAAAAAATAGTCATTAAATAGAGAACACATTTCAAGTTCGTTATCCGTCAGCTGTCCATTCCCAATTTTTAGAGGTCCTACCTTTTCCCTCACCTTCGTCCTATACACTTGAAAGAACCCTTTTGGATTAGTCTTTGATTCATTAGCAACCTTAATCTCATAGTCACGTTTAGCCTTTCTAATGCCTTCTATTCTTTGGATATTAAACCCGCATTTCGTCACATTAATACATTTGGGCGCAATCTGGTTCAAACATCTCCTGCCACTGATGTTTCTGGTGTCTACTAAATTTCCTGCTCCTGTATTCTCTAATGTATTGGTGAAAAAGTTCACCTCCCTTTCTGATAGACTTAAAGAACGACAAACATTTTCGCCTTGCTGACAACACATATTTCACATAAAGTTAGAGAGCACAGCTATAAACTGGTATTCTATAAAAAACCAAGCATCCTCTTCCATTCTTTATAGATGCGGTGCGGTTTTAAAGACTTGGTCCTCGTACACAATGTTCCTAAACGCATATTAGTCCTAGTTTTGTTTCCGTTGATGCCTTCGTTTCTCAACACACTGTTGAATGTTCTATCTAATCTAGTGAACGCATGTGACTTGACCTTGGCTTTCTCCTCACCTCTTCTCTTGACCTGTCTCGGATTTTTTTTTCACTAGCTGCTTTCTATCTCATCACCTCTATCTGTTTTTAGGCAATGTTCTTCACCAGACTCGTTTTCTGACTTCTTGCGTTTTCTGGTTTCTCTCCATTTATTCTCAGTTGTGACTATACAGGTCTAGGACAGACACATTGTCAAATATTTCCTTTCCAATGTGTTGACTGTTTACCTTGAGACCTGGAGAGAATTCCAGGGGTCAACGCCCCTGCGGCCCTGCGGCGGCAGATTTACATTTACAAAACCCAAACCTAATCTGTTCCTTCTTTTGGTTTAGATAAATTAACGCTTTGAAGTTCACGCTGTCCAAAATAGGCGTTCCCAAGTCATTGCTCCAAAATAAAAAAAAAAAAAGAGAATTGGCACTTACGCAGTCCAAAAACAATCCAAACCTCCTCTAAGCAAGATACACCAGCACCGGAAGGTTGAAGCCGATCAGAAGAAGCATTCTCAAATTGTAGCATGGAAACCTATGAAGAGGAAACACAAAAGGGAAAATATCAACAACTACTGTAGTAAACTGAGACACATGTTCAACATTATTGTAGACGTTTCGCCCTCCAGTGACTTTATCAATACAGATTCTAGGACATAATTTGAAGAGAGTAGAACTATATACAAAAGATGAGATAATCAGTCCCTCAGCCTAGCAGTTGGTGTGAAGAGCACCGTAGTCGTGAAGATTCCGGAGAAGAGGCATTGATAAAGCCACTCGGATGTCTTCACGATTCTTCTTTGTATTGACTGATGAAGCCACTGTGTGGCGAAACGTTTCCTCAATAAAGATACAAAAGTGTTGCATATGTGTCTAATTTACAGACCTATGCTATTCCACTTCGTCCAAGGAAACAACAATGATGGGAATTACAGAAACGTAAAGTAATATAGGGCTGTTGAAAATTTATTAGACCAGTGACCTAAGAAGATAGTATTATTGAAAAGAATGACAATTTGCAGGAAGAAAATGGAGAATAAATTCCGTTTACCTGTTGTCACAAAATTCCAATGTCGTTTATTCGTGCCAGAGAATTATTTACGAACCGTCAACGCTATAATAAATAAAAACAATTAGTATTTTCGCAACTATTGAAAAACAAAAGTTGTGGCATTCGATTGATAAAACGGTCGGTCACTTTTTTTCCACAGTACAAACACCGCCATCCTGGTTCGGCACGTTATGTTGATCCAGATGACAGACTCACGCCGACCTGCCTTATACAGCTACTCCATCCTGGGATATTTTTGAACCGGGCATTATGCTGCTTCCATGAAAGCATTTAGGTCATCTTAAACAGGTTAGCCCGGGTTCTTAGCTTCGACTCACGACACAGGAAAATAGTGCGAAAGTTTATCATTCTCAAATAAACATTTGCAACCTGTGAGATGTATAGAAGAATTTTTTCCTAGCTACTTAGTTTTGGGTACCACGGTAGTTTTTGTAGTAGTAAAAGAGTTTATAATAGTAATAGTAGTAATTGCAATAATATTAATGGTTAAAATAGTCTTAGTAGAAACAGTACTAGCAATTGTAGAATTAGTATTTATTAGAGTAGTACAGTGGTACTCGATATTCGTCCGTTTTGGAATAAGTCCAACTTGGTATACCTCCTGTTGGGACGCGAAAATGTTTGCTTGGTATACGACTCGCGTGCTAGAACTTGTATAGGTCAAAATGAGTCACGACACCGCGTGTCGTGACTCAGTTCAAGAAACTCTACACTAAAGCACTATTCCAGACACAGAGTTAACCCTAGAGAGTTTAGAAAGATCACTTTACTATCGCCTATTGCATAACTCTCATTGACAAAGCCTGGCAGGAAGTTTCATGCAGAACAATGAACTCTGATTGGAGGAATTTGTGGCCAGAAGCAGTGGCTGAAAGGGACTTTGAGGGCTTTGAGGCTGTGTCTATAGTGGAGGATATTATATTTGTCTCTCTGGGCAGGTCCAAGGGTCTGGATGTGAGTGATGGTGATGTGGAGGAGTTAGTGGAGGGGCAGAGGGAAGAGCTGACCACTGAGGAGCTGCAAGAACTTGAGAAGGAGGAGGACAAGACTAAGATGGATGCACTCTCTTCAGGCTCGGAAGAGGAGATAGAGGAGCCCCTACTTCATTAATCAAGGAAATCTTTGCCAAATGGATGGACGTCAAAACTTTGCAGAGAGTACCACCTCAACAATGTCCAAACAAGGTAATAGCATTGTCTGTAATGACCAGACAATGTCACATTTCCGAAACATCGTGAGGAGAAGGCAGAAGCAAAGTTCTTTGGACAGATTTTAGTAAAAGTCAAACCTGGTGAGCTTCAACCAGGTAAAAATAGTGAAAGAGGCAGAAAAGAAAAGGACTCCCTTCCAAACAATAACATTTCCTCTCTCCCTTCTCACCACTATCCTAGTAGGCACTGACTCTTTTCAGCAAAGTAAGGTAAAATTTGCATTTATTAATCTAATTATTTTGTATTTATGTACATATTTTAGTATTAAACAGTGTTTAAATTACATATTTTAGTATTAAGCAGTGTTTAAATTACATATTTTAGTATTAAGCAGTGTTTAAATTATTTTATATAACCTCATCAATGTATAATATGCCAATAACAATAGGATTTTTTTTTTCATGGGAACGGATTAATCGTTTTCCTTATATTTCTCATGGGAAAATTCGTTTGGTTTACGTCCTGTTTGGTATAAGTCCAAGGTCCTGAACGGAATAAGGACGTATACCGAGGTAACACTGTATTAGTAATTGTAGTATTATCAAAAATAAAAGTATTGCAAGTAGTTGTAGTAGTGTAGAAGTAACAGGAAGATGAAGAATAAGTAAATATAGCGTAAAGACTTTTTCCTCATTATTTTTATATAGGAAATGTGCTATTATGGCTTTGGAAATTGTGTAGTGAAGGATGATGACATGCATTTTTCAAAGTTGACACCTGCTGGACGGAACTTGAAAACAGACGACGAAAGCGGCTGATTATTGAAATGATTTAAAGGTAAATGAACTAGAATATTTGAAGAAAACTGGGACCAAGTGGATATTCGGTGCTCCATCCGAAAAAGCGCATGTTACCAAACATAATGCTCACCTGCACTCACGCTAGCATGGATTAACAGTGTAAGCCCTGGACTGCTAACTTACTGGACATTTAACAGAATAATGGAAATCAAGAAAGAGTCAAAAGAAATGGCCGACCGCATATTGTTGACAGCAGGGAAGCATTTAACACTGTATCCCCAGAGACTGATTAAAAAATTAGAGAAGTAAGCAGGGATACAAGGCAAAATCTTAAGAGTGGTTCAAGGAATTTCTAACGAACTGAAGACAGAGTGATGGTAAGGACAGACGTTTCAGAATGGAAAAGTGAAACAAGAGGGGTTCTCAAGGATCAGTATTACGACCATTTCTCTTCTTAATGTGTTTAAATAACCTGCCTATAATGGAGTATGTACCACGAGTATGGAGCCCCACGCGGTCAGGCATGTAGGAAGACTTGAAAGGGTCCTGAGGTTTGCAACAAGATTTGTCCAGGGGTTGCTGGGAATGGTTTATGAGGAGCTGTAACTACAACATATAAGGTACTCAGAGGATTTGACAGAGAAGTTATGGACAGACGGTTTGAAAAGGGACATAGGGGTCTAGATGGAAGCTAAAGACAGACGAGTCACAGGGGTATAATGAAATTTTTTCAGTCTTAGAGTGGAAAATACAATAAGTGGAATGGTCTAGAGGAGAAACTGGTAGAGGTAAGCTCAATGCACAGTTTTAATAGTAGGTATGAAAGGGCCCATAAGGCCAGAAACCAATAACGCCAGTGATTTTAGTTTAAGAGGGACCAGAAGCTGAGAGATGACCTCCCAAGGAAAATGTGAGAATAACTCTGAATACACTTGCAACGCACGCGAGCGAACACAAAGCACACAAACACACATGCGAGCGCACGCACACACGCGCACACAACACAACACACACATACACATACAAACACACACACACACAATGCTGGCGATTTAAGTTTAAGATGCGGGACTTGGAGCCGAGACTCGGCCCACGCAAACACAACGATGAAATATAGACTCCAGGATTATTTCGGCTGCAAGATTGATGAAGCTGGCATCTGCTTGAGTAAAGAGTTCTACAACACACGAGAAACAGTGTCTCACCAACACACTAGTGTTACAACAAAAGAAATACATGACCTAGGTTGTAGACAGGTGCACATGCAACAACCACAACAGCCAAGTTTAGTCTAGTTGACATCCAGCAGACAGAAACACCAAGGAAAAAATTAGAAAGCAGCACTCAACCATACAAAATTACAACCCAGCCTAGAATCACTCCATGTCTCCATGTGAGGTGACAAGGACTCCAGAACTTGGAAAAACGGATGAACAAACATTGAGTTCTCAAGATATATCCTCTAGTGTCAGATGTCTGGAACATTATAAAACAATATAAAATGACCAAAATCATATGAGATGCTGAAGGCCATACGACCCAAGAATTTGCAAACCCAGTGGGAAGAATCTGCAAGCTAAACCGCTGTGCTGGGAACACTTCCTGTGCCATACCAGCTACCTGCGTTGCATAGACATCACATAATATTACATACAAGTATAGCGTCACATGGTCATTAATCTTTATCTTGATATTACGAACACATACTGCAATACCTAGCTATATCCTCATTGCCCCGCTGAAGTCTCTCAACTTTGCCTGACAGACTTCAACATAGTACGAGCCCCCTTCCTGAGTGACGCAATAGCGGCTTAGTAAAACTCTCATACAGAATGGAGTTAGTAATGTAACCAATTTTGCTAAATAAAAAAAAAAAGATATGAAACAAAGCCTGTAAACACTATTGTGTGAGCGCAAGAATGTGAGTACCCAGGCTCACTCGCGCGCTCTCACACACTCCTCCAACCCGCCACTCTCCAACCTTAGATGACAAGAAAACCTAGCAAATTAAAAGTAATTGCTCTGGAGGATTCATCATCATTGACTTGTCAAGCGAGAGAGAGTGGGCAGCATGTTTAGCGCCAGGGTACGAACTTGCAACCTGTCACCCGCACCAAAACTGGCAGAAATTGGAGCTGGCCGCAGTGCAAACTGGGATCCCGCGGGGAGAATAGCAGCTGCCTGGAATAATAATAATCAATAAAATTATCATAGTTAGATGGAAAAAAAAGGAAGGGAGGGGGTCCAGGAGATGTTGGCAAAACATAGTCAAGATTCATCTATCGCGAGAATGCATGGAAACCGATCGTAAAATGCGGCCAAGTGGGAGATTCACCGAAGAATCTTACCTCGTATTGTGATTTTTTCAACTATGTTGGGAGAACTTGTAATTAAATATTTGTCATAAGTCAATGGAGAGAATATATAACTATATTATCAAGGATGGTGATATCACCAGCCTTGTTGTGAGAAGCTTATTACGGGTTTTATATCACAAACAATACACATGGAGTACACAGATAATGTAGTTTACATGTCATAAAATACTGTTAGGCAGAATATTTCATGACATTTTGGGTTAGGATGCATACAGAACGAAGTGTTATACCAGTCATGCAGAGCAATTTATGTCATTGACGAAACACAACATCATACTCAATTTCGGAAATATTTTAATGGCTTCTGCCATACTTATAAGGAGCATCCGTCAACTACACTAGAATGTGAATGTCATTATAAGCGTCGTATCATCACTCGGCAGCTCGCTCATCCTCAAGTAGAAGGCATAACGACAAAATGGATGAAAAGACACAAATACATACACTTAAGACATTTTTATTGGACACGTTTCGGTCCTGGGAACTTGATCACTCAAAAGTTAATAAGGTCCCAGGACCGAAATGTGTCATTTTTCACAAAAAGGCACCAGGGTGTTGGTGACTTGACTCTGGTGAAGCGCTCTACGAACTGGAGGTACCCCCATCCCCTCCGGGGATCAAACCTGATTGCATCGTATTGCCCGAAGTAGTTGACCCTTACGGAGCTACCACTTCCTCATGATTGTAATAAATATAATAATTCTTCCTTTAAACATCTTGAGGTCTAGATAATGTTCATTCTGCTGAAAATTTAAATACATATTTTTGTCATTCAGTACCCTGGGTTCTTCCTGTGGCTGCTACATTGAAGGTCAACACACTCAGGTGGTTCTTCCTGTGGCTGCTACATTGAAGGTCAACACACTCAGGTGGTTCTTTCTGTGGCTGCTACATTGAAGGTCAACACACTCAGGTGGTTCTTTCTGTGGCTGCTACATTGAAGGTCAACACACTCAGGTGGTTCTTTCTGTGGCTGCTACATTGAAGGTCAACACACTCAGGTGGTTCTTTCTGTGGCTGCTACATTGGAGGTCAACACACTCAGGTGGTTCTTTCTGTGGCTGCTACATTGGAGGTCAACACACTCAGGTGGTTCTTTCTGTGGCTGCTACATTGAAGGTCAACACACTCAGGTGGTTCTTTCTGTGGCTGCTACATTGAAGGTCAACACACTCAGGTGGTTCTTCCTGTGGCTGCTACATTGAAGGTCAACACACTCAGGTGGTTCTTTCTGTGGCTGCTACATTGAAGGTCAACACACTCAGGTGGTTCTTCCTGTGGTTGCTACATTGAAAGTCAACACACTCAGGTGGTTCTTTCTGTGGCTGCTACATTGAAGGTCAACACACTCAGGTGGTTCTTCCTGTGGCTGCTACATTGGAGATCAACACACTCAGGTTGTTCTTCCTGTGGCTGCCAGTTTTACTACCAGAGTGCTAGTAGTGCTTCCTAGGTGTTGGTATTATTACCAAGGTGCTGGCATCACTTGAGTGCTGGTATCGTTGCCAAGGTGTTAGTATTGTCACCTATGAGAGATACATTATTATATACACTTGGAAAATCCTAGAGGGATTAGTACCAAACTTGCACAAGAGAATCACTCCATACGAAAGCAAAAGACTCTGCAGACGATGTAACATCCCCCCAATGAAAAGCAGGGTGCCACTAGCACGTTGAGGGACAACACAATATGTGTCAGGGGCCCAAGACTGTTCAACTGCCTCCCAGCATACATAAGGGGGATTACCAATAGACCCCTGGCTGTCTTCAAGCAGGCACTGGACAGGCACCTAAAGTCGGTGCCTGACCAGCTAGGCTGTGGTTTGTACGTTGGACTGCGTGCGGCCAGCAGTAACAGCCTGGTTGATCAGGCTCTGATCCAACATGAGGCCTGGTCACAGACCGGGCCGCAGGGGCGTTGACCCCTGGAACTCTCTCCAGGTAAACTCCAGGTATGAGTTGGTACAGTCACCCAGGTGCTGATATCGTTACCTGGTTGTTGATAATAGTTACCAAGACGCTGATATAGTATCAAAGTGCTGACATCGCTACCAGGATTCTAGTATTGTTAACCAAGTGTTGGTATCGTCACTGATTGTTTTGATATCGTTACCCGAGGGCTGTTATAGTTACCAGGGAAAAATCATTACCAAAGTGCTGATACTGTTACCAGAAAGCTTGAATCGTTACCAGGGTATTAATGTAACTATCAGTGTGTTGTAGCCAAATGGGTACTAATATCGTTATCAGGGTGTCGAAGCTATCACGGTACTGATATCGTTACCAGGGTGTCGAAGCTACCATGGTACTGATATCATTACAAGGGTGTCGAAGCTACCACGATACTGA
The DNA here is from genome assembly GCA_009830355.1 of Cherax destructor. Lineage (NCBI taxonomy): Eukaryota > Metazoa > Arthropoda > Malacostraca > Decapoda > Parastacidae > Cherax > Cherax destructor. Next base: position 29,243 of record WNWK01017015.1, read on the forward strand.
TATCGTTATCAGGGTGTCATAGCTACCATGGTACTGATGTTACCAGGGTACTGATCTCTCTCTCACTCTCTTTCTCTCTCTCCCCCAAAGCGCTGATATAGTTAATAAAGTGTCGGCATCGTTACCTATGAGGTGGCATCGTTACCAAGCTGACAACGTTACCAAGCTGTCCCTAGCATTGCCAACACGTTTGTATGCTCGCACGGAAAAGCAAGTCATGCGAGATGAATCTCGCACAAAAAGCACTAACTGATCCACGTCCTGAAGCACAAGCAGGATCAAGAAATTGAGTTTCTTGCAGATACACAACTTAGTCTGCAAATCGCTCCACGTCATATTCCACATTTAAAACGAACTGCAGCCCAAAAACCATATTCCAAAATTGGTAGAAATAGTAATAGTAGTCGTATATAGTAATATCAGTAGTAGCAGTAGTAGTAGTAGTAGTAGTAGCAGCAGCAGCAGCAGCAGCAGCAGCAGCAGCAGCAGCAGCAGCAGCAGTAGCAGTAGTAGTAGTAGTAGTAGTAGTAGTAGTAGTAGTAGTAGTAGTAGTAGTAGTAGCAGCAGCAGCAGTAATAGGAGTAGAAGTACACAACCTACACGTAAGTGACAAAACATATGACGACGTTTCGATCGAACTTGCCCCACTGACTAATTAATGACCCACATCAGACCAAAAGATCGCCGTAAGTTTTGGTCTTTAAGTGCGAGTTATTTGTGCATTGTTCTAGCCACGGTATTGTGCATTTTTCTTTAGTACTACTACAACTACTAATAGTAATAGCAGCAGCAGCAGCAGCAGCAGCAGGCATTTTTGGAGCACTTTGATCACGAAGGTCGCTCAGCGTTCGTAGTCATAAAAATAAATACAACACACGCAATAAAAGCAAAGACAACGCTAACAAAGAGCAAAAGCAACGAATATAAACATTCAACACTAATAAACATCTCATAGCAAGTTGAAATAACCAGCATCGGGAGAGGAGGAGAAATTCAGAATTCAAAGTTCACAAATATGTCCGCAAATCGTCTTCCAGATCTAATAAAACTGGACTCTTTGTCCTGGACTACAAAATGGAAAGTCCACCCAGTATCATCCAGTAACTCTTCCCGACCACGGAAAGGTGACTTAGCACTGTGTAGAGTTAACTGAGAGGAAGGGGGGGGAGGAGGGTGCTGGAGAGCTGCTTAGAAGGGAGGAGGGTGCTGGAGAGCTGCTAAGAAGGGAGGGGTGCAGGAGAGCTGCTTGGGAGGAGTGTTGTGGAATTTTTTTCTCTAAACCCCAGCGAGTGACGCCCCCCTGGGGAAGACACCCCCCTGTAATGGGGGCTATGATCTCTTACTCATTCTGACATCTGGAGATGACGATTGAATCTGCACGACAAACAACGGCTCAGCTTCACGTGTCCATTACTAAGCAAGATTGCAAACTGATCATAGCTCAAATACATATCCTACTGCAGCATCACAAGACCACTTCTCTCCTTACGAGAGTCTTTGCTTGATCATACAGTCGTGTGTTTGTCTCTGGAAACTACTGTTACCGCAGACCATTAAAAATGCAAGATAATTTGCCTCAAACTTTATAATATTAGTTAGGGGGCATTATTCCCTACAACCCTCATCTAAAACTCAAGGAAACAGTAATCCTTGATTGTAGCCAGTCGCAAATACTAGTAACTAACGTCTGTAGACTATATGTCAGCAGAACATCCCTTGAAGGGAGGGTGCAGAGGCTAGTAGGGCAGAGTGCAGAGAGTTCTTGGCGGGGTTATATGTGACGAACCGGGTGGTGTCCAGACTGGGCACCCGTGCCACCTTGCATTGAAACGTAAAACATTCGTGGCCAGGAATTCGTGGCCAGGAAGAATAGAGGAAGAGATAACTAACTCTCCTCTGCACACTAACGCCAGACATCCTTCCTCTTATTATTACTCCTGTTACGGAGTAATAAGAGTGATATTCGTCAGGCGACGTGTGTCAAGCAGACGACAGAAGGCGTGGCCAAGAGTGTCACATCTCTTCAATCAAGTCAACAATAGCGGCTTCAGTGACGTCAACAGCGTCACAGGCTCTCGTTACAAATGAGCCAAGTAAGTTCTATCTCATCTTACATCCTCCGTTCAGTATTGCAGTACCTAGGGTCGATATCATGTGGGTAGGACTCACCATTTCGAGGCCGTGATTTACGGGAGATTGCCCACAACCAGGTAGGCATCAGACACATATGCAACACTTGGGTATCTTTATTGAGGAAACGTTTCGCCACACAGTGGCTTCATCAGTCAATACAAAGTAGAAAGTTGTAAAGATAGGAGGAGGCGGGGTCATAGTGGTACCATCCACTAGTCGAAGTAGGTCTTCGTCCAAAGGTTGGACAAGTGTCTAATTGGATATGTGTCTAATTTATCAACTTGTCGGTTCTCTGAACCATTCATCTACATCCTGTCTGACACAGCAACATCTTGGGATCTTGATACAAACGAATTCTTCAACACTTGTCCAACCTTTGGATGAAGACCTACTTCGACCCACCTCCTCCTGCTTCGCCTCACCTGTCTACAGTATATAAGCAAGCAACTTATTTTGCCCTATGCTGTACTTACTACAAGATTGATGAACTGAACACATCGACTCCAGGCCGAGGGACTGATTACCTCAAACTCCTCTCCTCTCTTTACAACTTTCTACTTTGTATTGGACTGATGAAGCCACTGTGTGGTGAAACGTTTCCTCAACGAAGATACCCAAGTGTTGCATATGTGTCTAATTTATCAACTTGTCGGTTCTCTGAACCATTCATCTACATACAGGTAGGCATCGTCCACGATTTACAGTTGATATACTTGACATATGGAAGTCATATGTCAACAGGGCATGTGCTAACCCTATGTAATGATCACCTTCCACACAGCCCTGGTGGGTACTTAGACGGCGCTACGAAGGTAAACCCTTGGGGGAAGCTGCGAGTGGATTCGAAGCCGTCACCACAAAAAGATAAGTATTACTACATGTAGTGGTTTCTTCAGAATAATTATATGCACTCATCTCATCAGAAAATCTCACACAAGTGTGCTGGAGAGCTGCTTGGGAGGGTGTGCTGGAGAGCTGCTTGGGAGGGTGTGCTGGAGAGCTGCTTGGGAGGGTGTGCTGGAGAGTTGTTTGGAAGGAAAGGGTGTCCTGGTGTGCGGCTTGGAAGGAAGGGGTGTCCTGGAGAGCTGTTTCTGTCAGTCTTGTGTTGCTGTTGCACGATCCTCTTGTCCCTTGTGCAACATTTTGCCATCCTACACAACAACACTTTGGAGAAGCACCTTCAATGAACACCTCATCACCATCACACATCAGCAACCTTCAACACCACCATCACACCACTCAACTTCCACTACCCCCCCCCTAGCCAAAACTACCAACGCACCATCCTCCACCACCTCCACCATTACCAACGCACTAGTCGTCGCCACCAATGCACCTTCCACCTATATCATCTCCAGCGCACCGGCCACCACCACACCGGCCACCACCACACCGGCCACCACCACACCGGCCACCACCACACCGGCCACCATCACACCGGCCACCACCACACCGGCCACCACCACACCGGCTACCATCACACCGGCCACCACCACACCGGCCACCACCACACCGGCCACCACCACACCGGCCACCACCACACCGGCCACCATCACACCGGCCACCACCACACCGGCCACCACCACACCGGCCACCACCACACCGGCCACCATCACACCGGCCACCATCACACCGGCCACCACCACACCGGCCACCACCACACCGGCCACCACCACACCGGCCACCACCACACCGGCCACCACCACACCAACCACCACCACACCGGCCTCCACCACACCGGCCTCCACCACACCGGCCACCACCACACCGGCCTCCACCACACCGGCCTCCACCACACCGACCACCACCACACCGGCCTCCACCACACCGGCCACCACCACACCGGCCACCACCACACCGGCCTCCACCACACCGGCCTCTACCACACCGGCCTCCACCACACCGGCCTCCACCACACCGGCCACCATCACACCGGCCACCACCACACCGGCCACCACCAACCGGCCACCACCACACCGGCCACCATCACACCGGCCACCATCACACCGGCCACCACCACACCGGCCACCACCACACCGGCCACCACCACACGGCCACCACCACACCGGCCACCACCACACCGGCCACCACCACACCAACCACCACCACACCGGCCTCCACCACACCGGCCTCCACCACACCGGCCACCACCACACCGGCCTCCACCACACCGGCCTCTACCACACCGGCCTCCACCACACCGGCCTCCACCACACCGGCCACCATCCACCGGCCACCACCACACCGGCCACCACCACACCGGCCACCACCACACCGGCCACCATCACACCGGCCACCATCACACCGGCCACCACCACCCGGCCACCACCCCGGCCACCACCACACCGGCCACCACCACACCGGCCACCACCACACCGGCCACCACCACACCAACCACCACCACACCCGGCCTCCACCACACCGGCCTCCACCACACCGGCCTCCACCACACCGGCCTCCACCACACCGGCCACCACCCACCAAACCAGTCTACTTAAGCAAGATAATGACCTGGTAGGCTGGCGTATCTCATTATGTATGCTAACTAATCAAGGTTCCTTAATGAAGACATCGGCCACGTCTGCAAGCTGCAATGGGGTCGGGTAGCCTAAGCAATATGCACAAATTTACCCAGAGAAGCACCACTAATTGTCTCCGGCGAATATATGTTCCTAATAGGATTTAGCTGTTGGGCAAATATACCTCCATGCAAATGTACTAGTTTCTATTCATTCATTCTGACGCACATTACTGGAGCCCTAAAAGTAATTATTATTATAATTATTAATCATTATATTCATGAGGAAGTGCTAAACCAATGGGGTTCATACAGCATCTGGCGGAATGGTAATCAGGTTCTATGGAATGGAAAATCAGATGCAATTTCTTGGATCAAGAGCTCCTTAGCGGCGTCAAGGAACATTTTTTTAATTTAGGAAAATGAAGGAACTTTCTGGTGGGAGGGCAGGCTGAGCCCTCACAGATTATAACTATCAATCACAATAGAAGATAATAGAAATCAAATGTATTTCCGTCGCTGCACGACCCGAGAAAGGTATCTTCGTATTGCATAAGCCCAGTTACCTTTATGCAATGCACGCGATTGGAATAGTACAGAGTGTGGCAGTTAAATATTAGTAATGAAGCTCCGAGACAAATCAGAAGAGGCATTCCAAGTCATCACATGGAAAGCAATATCAAAATTTATTCGATAAAAATGACAAATGAGGACATGCATAGCGGAAGCCTTGATGCTAAATTGAAGAGGCTTTTCTTATAATTTCAGAGAGCTCAGTCTACTAAAACTCACCAGCACATTAAGCTTGAAGCTGCTCAGAAGCTGCTTGAAGCTGCTCAGAAGCTGGTATCAAGTTATCCGCTTTGAAAGACTGAAGCCAATCGGATGTGATACTCAAAATTTTCATGGACAACAGAATTTAAAATTTGCCAATTTCTTAAAAAAAAAACCCGGCAAAACCCAAAAAGGCCAAAACCTATATTTTTCAAAGTAAATTAAGCAACTTTAAAAAAAATATATTTTTTAAACTTTCTTTGAATACATAATATACAAACTTGTTTACAATGGTCTTAGAACACAAAAAACTGACCAGATGTATTTCCAGTTACGGAATTAAACAATTTTTTTAAACTGCACATTGTTATTAAAAGGGGGAGCGAAAAACCGTAGGTTATACAGCGCACGTGGGGGGAAAGGGGGGAGATGGAAAGTATTCGGCTCAATTCGGGAATCATACAGATTCAGTTACCTAGAAAAAGACCCCTCACCGCGTAAAGGAACATCCTTGGGGGGGTTTCACCTGCACTCCTTAACACAAGACACATTTCACCCAAATCATCCGATGCATCAGACATTAAATTATATTTATAATCAAATAGAAGCGCTAAACCACGGGGTTATACAGCATCAGACTTAAAATTAAAAAAATTTCCCTTTTTTTTTTTAATTTTAATGAAGCAACCATGGGTGTCATATAACGCCTGTGGAATGGGAGAATTCAATTCAATCCAAGGGGACGAAAAGACCAGTTCCTTTAATTAAGGTTCTCCACTTCAATAAGCAAATTTCCCCTTGTAAATGCAATTATTACCATTCCATTTCAGATTTAAAGTGAAAAAGGCCCCTCCCCTAACTTTCCAACCTAAGGGGGATAAAGTGCTAAATTTTGGCCGATCAGAGGACCTTTTAAAATTATCACAAGGAAAAAAATTTTTTGGGGTGATCTATATAAAACTAGAAGGGCAACTGCACCGTCAACTGTTCCATGTCCCTTTAAGTTGACCAAGGTTCAAAATTTGAAGACTATCGGAAAAGCGTATTAAGTTATCGAAAATCTTGCAGGAAGTTAGTGAAGAGGGAACACTGTACAATTGTCACTCCACAAACATATTTATTTAAGGGGCAGCGTTTCCCGTTTTCTAATAAAAATTTTTTCCCCTACAATTACCTTTATAATTCTATCGCATTTGCTTTGTCTGCTTTCGTAGGATGAAGTCCGGATCTTTCCTTAAGTTGGTATAACTTAACAAATCTTTGGGCAATTGTGTAGTCGTAGTTTTCAAATTACGTAGTCGTAGTTCACGAGTGTATTGACGTATTCGTAGTTCACGAGTGTATTGACGTAGTCGTAGTTCCGAGTGTATTGACGTAGTCGTAGTTCCAGTGTATTGACCCCCTAGTCGTAGTTTCCCAATGCATTGACGTAGTCGTAGTTTACGAGTGTATTGGTAGTCGTAGTTTTCAAGTTATTAATAGTCGTAGTTTTTGGTATTGCGTAGTCGTGTTTTCAAGTGTATTAGTAGTCGGTTTTCAAGTGTATTGACGTAGTCGTAGTTTACAAGTGTATTGGTGTCGTAGTTTACAAGGCTGACGTAGTCTGTTTCGGGCTGACGTAGTCGTAGTTTAAAATGTATGACGTAGTCTGTTTAAAATTTGACGTAGTCTAGTTTAAATTCTGACGTAGTCGTTTTACAAGTGTACTGACGTGTCGTGGGTTTTCAAGTGACGACGTAGTCGTATTTACAAGTGCACTGACGTAGTCGGTTTAAAGTGTACTGACGTGGTTTACAAGTGTACTGACGTAGAAAATTTACAATTACTGACGTTGTAGTTTACAAGTGTACTGACGTGTCGTAGTTTACAAGTGTCTGCGTAGTCTGTTTACAAGTGTACTGACGTAGTCGTAGTTTACAAGTGTACTGAGTAGTCTGTTTACAAGTGTACTGCGTAGTCTGTTTACAAGTGTATTGATAGTCGTAGTTTACAGGTTTCTGACGTAGTCGTAGTTTACAGGATGTGAAGTGACGTTCACAGATAACTTTACCCCAAATTCAGCGCAACTCTGAAAACCTGTCCGTGTTCACCACCTGAGAACTAGCCAGCACTATCCACTACCGGTCATGGGCTATCCCTCCTGTTCACCCGGAGCACCCCCCTCGGTCATCTGGGGAGCGCCTGTCTTGTCCCTGAGAGGGGGATGGAGTTGCCTGAAAAAAAACCTGGGGGTCCAAAACCATTGATGTAAATGAATCCCCCCCCCAAAGATTCATGTTTTTTTTTGTTCTAATCAAATTCCCGCGCTGGAGGAGGCCGCTGATAAGGGGTTTGGGCCCGGAAAACTATAGCAGCGATGACAATCTGATCGGTTCATTGCATAACGTCGCCGGGATTTATGTTTCATCGAGGCAGATATGGGGCCCAACACTGCGGGGGGGGTGGTAACAGTGGTGGTGGGTGGATGATGATAACGTGGTGGAGTGGATGATGATAACAGTGGTGGAGTGGATGATGATAAACAGTGGTGGTGGAGTTGATGATGATAACAGTGGTGGTGGTGTGGAGGGGGGTAACGGGGGTGGGGTGGATGATGATAACGTGGTGGTGGAGGGATGATGATAACAGTGGTGGTGGAGTGGATGATGATAACGTGGTGGTGGGTGGGTGATGATAACAGTGGTGGTGGAATGGATGATGATAATAGTGGTGGTGGAGTGGATGATGATAACAGTGGTTGTGGAGTGGGATGAAACAGGGTTGTGGGTGGGTGATGATAACAGTGGTGGTGGGTGTGAATGGTGATAGCAGTGGTGGTGGTGGGGTGGGTGGGGATATCAGTGGTGGTGATGGTAGGGGGATGGCAGTGGTGGGGGTGATGCGTGGTGGTGATGATAGCAGTGGTGGGTTGGGAGTGGGGTTTTGATAGCAGTGGTGGTGATGAATCAGTGGTGATGATGGGGTGGTGGGGATGTGCGTGGTGGTGAGTAGATGGTGGTGATGATACAGTGGTGGTGATGATGGCGTGGTGGTGATGATAGCAGTGGTGATGATAGCGGGGGTGGTGATGATAGCAGTGGTGGTGATGATAAAGGGGGGTGATGTGCGTGGTGGGTGATAGCGGGTGGGGATGATACAGTGGTGGTGATGAGGGGGGTGATAGCGTGGTGGTGGTATAGAGGGGGGTGATATTTCAGTGGTGGTGATGTATCAGTGGTGGTGATGATAGCGTGGTGGTGATGATAGCGTGGTGGTGATGATAGCAGTGGTGGGGTGGCAGTGGTGGTGATGATAGCAGTGTTGGTGATGATAGCAGTGTTGGGTGATAGCAGTGTTGGGAATGATAGCAGTGGTGGTGATAGCAGTGGTGGTGATAGCAGTGGTGGGGATGATAGCAGTGGTGGGATGATAACAGTGGTGGGGGTGATAGCAGTGGTGGTGATAGCAGTGGCGGTGGTGATAGCAATGGTGGTGATAGCAGTGGTGGTGATAGCAGTGGTGGTGATGATAGCGGGGGTGGTGATGATAGCAGTGGTGGTGATGATAGCGGGGGTGGTGATGATAGCAGTGGTGGGGGATGATATCAGTGGTGGTGATGGTGGCAGGGGGGTGATAGCAGTGGTGGTGATGATAGCAGTGGTGGTGATGATAGTGGTGGTGATGATACAGTGGTGGTGATGATAGCAGTGGTGGTGATAGCCGTGGTGGTGATGATAGCAGTGGTGGTGATAGCAGTGGTGGTGATGATAGCAGTTTGGTGATGATAGCAGTGTTGGTGATGATAGCAGTGGTAGTTATAGCAGTGGTGGTGATGATAGCAGTGGTGGTATTTTGCGGGGGTTGGTTTAAAGCGGGGGTGGTGATGATAGCAGTGTTGGTGAATTTATAGCAGTGTTGGGGGGTGATAGCGGGGGTGGTGATAGCAGTGGTGGTGATGATAGCAGTGGTGGTGATGATAGCAGTGGTGGTGAGATAGCGTAGTGGTGATGATAGCAGTGGTGGTGATGATAGCAGTGGTGGTGATGATAGCAGTGGTGGTGATGATAGCAGTGGTGATGATAGCAGTAATGGTGATGATAGCAGTGGTGGGGGATGATAGCAGTGGTGGTGATGATAGCATTGGTGGTGATGATAGCAGTGGTGTTGGTGATAACAGTGGTGGTGATGATAGCAGTGGTGGTGATGATAGCAGTGGTGGTGATGATAGCAGTGGTGGTGGGGGGGGTAACAGTGGTGGTGGTGATAGCAGTGGTGGTGATGATAGCAGGGGGGGATGATAGCAGTGGTGGTGGTAGTCTTCTTCATCGAAGTTCATGGAGAGGGTTAGTTCAAATGCGGTCAAACGGGATGACGGATTTTGTCCTGGTAGTGCGGGGTCCTGGTAGTGCGTGTGTCCTGATAGTGTGTATCCTGGTAGTGCGTGTGTCCCGGTGGTGTGTCCCGGTAGGGGGGTCCTGGTAGGGTGTGTCCTGGTAGGGGGCTTGTAGTGTGTTTCTGGTGTGTGTCCTGGGAGGGGGTTTTGTAGGGGGGTTCTGGGGTGTGTCCCGGTAGGGGTATGTTCTTTGGGAAGTGTGTCCTGGTGGGGTGTGTGTGTATTTGGTAGTGTGTTTTGGTAGTGGTATCCTGGTAGTGTGTGTCCTGTAGTGGGTGTTCTGGTAGGGGTCCTGGTAGTGTGCGTGTCCCGGGAGAGTGTGTCCTGGTTTGTGTGGCCCTGGTAGTGCGTTGTCCTGGTAGTGCGGTGTCCTGGTAGAGTGTGTCCTGGTTTGGGGTCCTGGTAGGGATGTGTCCTTAGGGGTGTTTTGGTAGTGCGTGTGTACTGGCAGTGCGTGTGTTCCTTTGTGTGTCCTGGTAGTGTGTTCTGGTAGTGTGTCCTGGTAGTGTGTTCTGGTAGGGGTCCTGGTAGTGTGTTCTAGTAGTTGTTCTGGTAGTGTGTCCTGGTAGTGTGTTCTGGTAGTGTGTCCAGGTAGTGGGGTGCCCGGGGGTGTGCCCGGGGGAGTGTTCGGGTAGTGTGTGTACTGGGGGTGCGGGGTCCTGGTAGTGCGTGTGTCCTGGTAGTGCGTGTCCCTGGTAGTGGGGTGTGGGGGAGTGTGTCCGGGGGGTGTGTACTGGTAGTGGGGGGTCCGGTAGTGGGGTGTCCGGTAGGGGCGTGTGTCCTGGTAGGGGGGTCCTGGTAGTGGGGTGTGTCCTGGGAGTGCGTGTGTCCGGGAGTTTTCCTGGTAGTGTGTCGGGAGTTTTCCGGGTAGTGCGTGTGTCCTGGTAGTGCGTGTCCGGTATTTTTCGGGTAGTGCGTGTGTCCTGGTAGTTTTCCTGGTAGTGTGTCCGGGTAGTGTGTCCGGGTATTTTTCCTGGTAGTGTGTCTGGGTAGTTTTTTTGGGAGTGTGCCCGGGTAGTGTGTCCTGGTAGTGTGCCCGGGTAGTGTGCCCTGGTAGTGTGTCCTGGTAGGGGCAGTTTATTACACGATGCTTGTAGCTGATTATCTGCATTTATTTTTTTTTTGGAAAAACAAAAATGTATCTTGTTTCCCCCCATTTTTTTCCATCTAAGAGCGTTGTCTTGTTCCCCCCTTTTAAAGATCAACACTATTTATGGTATCTACCCCCCCCAGGATCCACCCACCCCTAAACCACATATAGGTGAGTACACAAACTAAAAAAGACTTTGACTTACTACTTTAAAAAGGGGGGGAAAAAAGGGTTTCAGAACCTTTTTAACTTGTCTATCTTCACGAAGTAATATATTCGATTTTAGAAAATTTAAACAGAATAATTTCAGTGTTTAATATAAAATATTTTTTGGGGGAAAATTTTTTGGGGGGGTTTGTTCATTTCACCTGGGGGGTTTTTTGGGGAAAAGGGACAGCCCTGTGTCTTGAAGTGTGGGGCTTGAGAGCATGATGGATCGGAGGTATGATGGATCAGGTGCATGATGGATCAAAAGGGGGGATGAGGGCAAAAGGGGATGATGGATAAAGGGGGGAAATGATGGGGGCACGGTACGGGAAAGTGACCAAGTGGGGTCAATCATGATGGTAATACAACCCCCGCCCCCGCCCCCCCGATGGCCCCGATCGTATAATATCGTCTTCCCTCTGGCTTTAAACTGTAGGATTATATTAAAAAAACTTGAGGGAGGATCACCGGTGGGGCAGTGGGGAAGGTTGATAAGCAGGTGGGGGGCACCCTCCTGCTCCCCAACAACCCCCCCTCCAGCTCCACCTCATTCGGATGCCCCCCCCACTAACCCCACCCTTCCACCAACCCCCCCCTTTAAAAAAAAATTTTTTCCCCTCCCCCCCCCAACCCCCCCACCCGCATCAACTCCAAACCCCCTTTAGATCAAACTATTAAATTCTCTGACCTCAAAACCCCCGTGACACCACACTCTAGATCCACCTCAAAAAAACCAAAAAAAACAGTGTTGGGGGTCATTTGTCCTTTTAAACAAAGGGGGAGGATTTTTTTTTAATAAACATTTTCTTGGAAGGCGAATTTATAGAAAAGTGTCGGTCATTCTGAGAGTGATTATAAAGGCAGTAGTGGGAAAAAAAAAAAACACCCAAATAAAACAAATCATTGCTTCTCAAATTTGAAAAAATAACATTATACGATGTTACGCAATGCAACTAATGTAGTTTATAAACAAATCTGTTTTACTTATCCTGTCATTACCAAGTCAGTTCTGGGGGGGGGCCCTCACCCTGTAACATACCACCATACAAAATACAGGGCAGTGCCCTCCCCCTGTGAGTAACAGCACCACACAGATCAGTGCCCTCACCCTTTAAAAAACAGCACCCACAGTACTGGGCAGTGCCCTCATTTTTTGGGGTAACAGCACCCACAAATACTGGGAGGCCCCCCTTGTGGTAACAGCACCACACATCCAGTGCCACTCACCCCGGGGGAACAGCACCACACAGTACTGGGCAGGGGCCACCACCCCTTTTTAGTAACAGCACCACAGTACTGGGCAGTGCCCCCCACCCTGTGATAACAGCACCCCACGTACTGGGCAGTTCCACTCACCCCGTGAGTAACAGCCCCACACGTACTGGGCAGTGCCCCTCACCTTTGTGGAAAAACACCCCCAGTACTGGGCAGTCCCTCACCTTGTGAGTAAAGCACCACACAGTACTGGGCGTGCCACTCCCCTGAGTAAAAGCCCCACACAGTACTGGGGAGTGCCCTCACCTTGTGAGTAACAGCACCCAATACGGGCAGTGCCACTCACCCTGGGGTAACAGCACCACACAGTATGGGCAGGATTTACCTTGTATAACAGCACCAAAAAGACTGGGGGTGCCACTCACCTTGTGAGTAACAGCACCACACAGTACTGGGCAGTTCCACTCACCCTGGAAACAGCCCCCCACAGTATGGGGAGTGCCCTCACCTTGTGAGTAACAGCACCACACAGTACTGGGCAGTGCCACTCACCTTGTATAACAGCACCACACAGTACTGGGCAATTCCACTCACCCGGGGTAACAGCCCCACACAGACTGGGGAGTGCCACTCACCTTGGGTAACACATCACCTTTAAAAAGGGGACACATCAAATGTCTTAACTGACCCACCACTGGTGCTATCAAGTGCAGACTCGCCCCTTGCAACACAGCTATTACTAGCCACAACGTATCATTATCCCAACTGCAATTGCTGTATGAATTATAAAAAGATGAGGACGATATTACGTGTATTTTAAAAAAATAGTGTGGGTGGGGGGTTGTGGAGGAGAGCTGAGCAAGGAGGGAGGAAGTGGGGGATAAGTGGAAGAGAATCAGAGGCGAAAAGGAAAGGGGGAATGGAAAAATGGAAAAGGGGGAAAAAAAGAATAAGTTTGAGAGGAAGTTATGGAGGTAACCGGGGAGGTATACCAAGGAAAGGGGCTACTAAGAGGAGAGGGGGGGGGGGGAAAGAAACTGGAGGAGGAAAAAAGGGGGGGGTGGAAAGGGGGGGCCCCTTCACCATTGGAATAGTATCTGGAAAACAGATTTATTCACTCATTCACTCTCATCGAATTTGGCTTTACAAAAATAAAAAAAATATTATTAATAATATTTTAGCAGCAGCGTCTTCAACAAGGCTGTAAATAATGTTAGCTGAAGGCATCAAAATTTCTCCCCAAAACCCTGGGGACTGCATCTTTGCTCTTCCTTGATGGGTCTCCCGAGCCGACGTTAGGCTTTTTAAAATACTGATGGGTAACCTATCCTTCATATAGTCTGGGGGAAAAAATATATATATATATATATATATATATATATATATATATATATATATATATATATATATATATATATATATATATATATATATATATATATATATATTTTTTATATATATATATATATATATATATATATATATATATATATATATATATATATATATATATATATATATATATATATATATATATATATATATTTTAGGAAGGATTCACCTCTGGTGCAAATTGTGGGACCCATAGTGGAGAAGTAGATAAAAAAAGGGTTCAAAGGGAAAAATATTTGGATTTCTTCCTGAAGCCATTTTATTCCACTTCCCCTACCACCCCATCTTTTCATTCTTTTTTTTTTTCCAATAGGTATATTTTATTACATAATATGGTACAAAAGATTTAAGAGAACATCGTTGATATAAAAAATGGCATATCCCGTACACGAGGTGGAGATACATGTCTAGTACATATTACATGTTTGTCACTGGTTATAATGGGAAAAACTCATCCAGCTCCCCAGAGCTGGGGCGTGAAATAACA
>WNWK01017016.1:0-43426 GCA_009830355.1 Cherax destructor
CATCTTGATTTGTTTAAGAATGTTGCATTGTTTATTCTGGACCCTATTTTGAAATTGACAACTTTTTATTTTTGCATGAAATTGGAAATTGCCAAATTTTCTGACCACTTTATTAGGTAGTTGAAATTGGTAAATTGGTGGTTTCTTGTATTCAATCGATACAACAAATGGAGTTCTAAAGAAATAGCTATGAGTTTGGTCGACTGGAACAATGGAATTGGCCAAAAATAGGGCTCAAAGTCGGCGAAATTGCCTATGCGTATATATCGCCGAGATCACTAACTTCGCGAGAGCGTAATTCCGTACGTTTTCCATCAAATTTCATACTTTTGGTGTCATTACCATCAGGAAAAGATTCTCTATCATTTCATAAGAAATTTTTTTTATTTTTTTTTCGAAAATTTTGCGACAACAGGAGAGCACTCAGGATTAGGGGTTGCGACAGTCAAAGGGTTAAAATTGATGGGCACAATTTACTGGGTGAATTGTGGTTTTCATTTCTTTATTTTCAATGGTTAACAAAGTATAATATGTAAATTGTGTGTGTAATAATACATTAGGTATAAAGTAAAGTACAGTGGACCCCCGAGTTTCGTAAACCCGAACATTTTTACATTTATGTAAGTATAATATTGTAAGTGCTGTGAAAATATTTTTGGGGTCTGAAATAGACTAACCTACGTGACATTTTTCCCTTGGGAGTAATTGTCGGTAATGGCACTTGAGCAGACTCAGGGTAGAGTTTTTCGAGCTCGGGGTCCACTGTACTTTTTTTATTTTTGTTATTAACACATGGCTGTTTCCCCCAAGGCAGGGTGGCGAAAAAAAAAACTTTATCATCATTCACTCCATCACTGTCTTCCAGGAGATGGTTTTACCTACACTTATAAAACTGCGACTTACCCCCTCCTTCAGAGTGCCGGCACTGTACAGTGGACCTTTGAAAATGTGATTAATCCGTTCCCTGAGAGGCCCATATTTCAAAATGGACGATTTTCAAAACCATTTTCCCCATAAAATAATGTAAAATCAAATTAATCCGTTCCAGACATCCAAAGTATGTAAAAAATTTTTACACATTAAATGTACATTTATCTACACAGAAAACAATGAGATATATACTGCATAGTATAAATAGTAATAAATTGACACTTACCTTATTGAAGAGTTGTTGATGTGTGGAAGAAGGAAGGAGGAGAAAGTGGTGATTTTTGCTAGTGTTTGGAAGGGGAATCACCTTCCATGAACACTTCAGGTACCAAGTCCTTTTCTGGGTTCTTCCTTCTTTGTTTTTAATGGCACTAGGACCAGGTTGAGCATCACTGGATTCCTTTCTTGCAAAATAACTGTTCAGAAAGGTCTGTTTCGGGTTCTTTAAAATGTCCTAAAATGTGACAAGACATTGTCATTGAACATGTCACATACCCGGCCTGCAACAGCTTTGTCAGGGTGATGCTGCTCCACAAATTTTTCCATCCTAGCCCAAATTGTACACATCTCCTTAATCTCTGAAGAAAGCAACTTCTTCCTTCTCCCTTCCTCCCCCTCTGAAGCAATTTCCTGAGCTTTGGTCTGTTGTTCTTGCAGATTAAGGTCCACCAGCTCTTCAGTGGTTAGTTCTTCATCAATGGTCCACCATCAACTCTTCCACATCCTCACCACTAACCCCCCATCCCCAGGCGTCCCCAATTCCACAGTTTTTCCACAACTGGCATGGGGCTGTCAGAGTCATCCCCAAACCCTTCAAAATCCCTCTCTTGGACACAATCTGGCCACAATTTTCTCCAAGCAGGTTCATTGTCCTGGAGTCACTTCCTGCCAAGCCTTACCTATAAGGTGTATCAATTATGGATATTGAGTGATCTTTCAGAACTCTCTTAGGGTCAATTCAGGGGTCTGAGGTTATGTCAAAACACCTTTGAAACATGTTGGGTAGAGTTTTTGAAGTTTGATGACTGCTGGTCCATTTGCTGGAGGAGAGAGTGGTATTAGGGGGCAAGAACTTCACTTTGATGAACTTAAAATCCTTCACCATTTGCTCTTCCATGTCTCGAGGATGAGCAGGGCTTCCATTACCAGGAGGCATAAGTGGCAAATTATTTTCCTGAGATATTTCTTACACTGGGGCCACATTTGAACCAATCAGAAACTTTCCCTGGTGACCCATGCCTTATTGTTAGACTTCCAAAACACCACAATTAGCTTGGCAACACTTATTTCTTGAAAACACTGGGATTTTCAGAGTGATACACAGTAAAAGGCTTCACTTTAAAATCACCATAGCATTGCCACACAACATGAGATTGCCTGTCTTTCATTTGGCTTTGTCCTGGCAGTGCATTTTCCTCCTTTCGTGATGTAGGTCCTCTTTGGTATTTTCTTCCAAAGAGGGGCCCGTTTTGTCACAATTGAACACTTGTTGGGGTTTGAATTGTTCAGACTCTATGTACCCTTTGAATTCATGAACAAATTTGTCAGCCCATTTGTCAGAACTTCAACCTCTCTATGCCTTACAACATTGTGTATGATACTTCGCTTCTTGAAATTTTAGAACCAACCTTTGCTGGCCTTGATTCATCAACATCAGCACTCGTTCCATGACTTTTCTTTATGAGATCGTCATGCAACTGCCTTGCCTTTTGCAATTATTGACTGTGTACCTATCTCCTGCTAACTCTTTTGTCTGATCCACAAAACAAAAACTTCTCAACTTCTTCGATTATTTGCGATCTCTTTTCGTTAGCATATTCACCCTTTCGCAACATCAGCGTCTTGATTTCCTTTTTCTTCAACAAGATGGAAGTGATGGTTAAATGGGCCTTCCATACATCCTGGGAGCTCCGCCACACGTACACCACTTTCATATTTTTCTATGATCTCTTTCTTAACTTCTATTGTGTTTCTCACTTTCTTTACCACAGGACTGGTACTAGGAGCTTTCTTTGGGCCCATGGTAGCTTATTTAGCAGTTGCAAGCACTAAAACGAATGGAATATTGACAAAATGTATGGTATGAATGCGTGGGTGGTGGTCACTCGCTGGTAAACAATGGCACACTGACGCTCAATGTGTTTGTGCCCAGGTGGCGGGGAGGCCACGCGGACGCGTTTCAGACGACCGGCGATTTTTGAGCCAATGGACCATTTTCAAGTCGACTTTTGCCGAAAAAAGTGGACGATTTTCAAATTCGCTGATCTTCAAGGGAGATGATTTTCAAGGGTTCACTGTACTTCCCATCTCCAGGACTCAAGTCCGGCCTGCCGGTTTCCCTGAATCCCTTCATAAATGTTACCTTGTTCACACTCCAACAGCACGTCAAGTCCTAAAAACCATTTGTCTCCATTCACTCCTATCAAATACGCTCACACATGCTTGCTGGAAGTCCAAGCCCCTCGCACACGAAACCTCCTTTATCCCCTTCCTGCCTTCCCTCCACTACAGATTTATACACTCTCGAAGTCATTCTATTTTGTTTCATCCTCGCTACATGTCCGGACCACCTCGACAACCCCTCTTCAGCCCTCTTGATAATAGTTTTGGTAAAGTGCTTTATTGATTGTTATTGCTATTTTTAACATTCTGGTTTAACAGATTATTTATTTTTTATTTTTTTATTAACACATCGGCCGTTTCCCACCAAGACAGGGTGGCTCGAAAAAGAAAAACTTTTGTCATCATTCACTCCATCACTGTCTTGACAGAGGCGTGCTTACACTACAGTTATAAAACTGCAACATTAACACCCTCCTTCAGAGTGCCATCACTGTACTTCCCATCTCCAGGAATCAAGTCCGGCCTGCCGGTTTCCCTGAATCTTTAATAAATGTTACCTTGCTTACACTCCAACAGCATGTCAAGCCCTAAAAACCATTTGTCTCCATTTGCTCCTGTTTAGCACGCTCACGCACGCTTGCTGGAAGTCCAAGCCTCTCGCACACAAAACCTTCTTTACCCCCTTCCTCCAACCTTTCCTAGGCCGACCCCTACCCTGCCTTCCCTCCACTACAGATTTATACTCTCGAAGTCATTCTATTTTGTTACATCCTCTCTACATGTCCAAACCATCTCAATAACCCCTCCTCAGCCCTCTGGATAATATTTTTTGTAATCCCGCACCTCCTAATCTCCAAACTACAGATTCTCTGCATTATATTCACACCACACATTGCCTTCAGACATGACATCTCCACAGCCTCCAGCCTTCTCCTTGTTGCAACATTCACCACCCATGGCTGACACCCATACAAGAGTGTTGGTATAACTATACTCTCTTACATTTCCTTCTTTCCTTTCATGGATAAAGTTCTTTGTCTCCACAAACTCCTCAGTGCACCACTCGCCTTTTTTCCCTCGTCAATTCTGTGATTCACCTCATCTTTCATAGACCCATCTGCTGACACTTCCACTCCCAAATATCTGAATACATTCAC
The DNA here is from genome assembly GCA_009830355.1 of Cherax destructor. Classification (NCBI taxonomy): domain Eukaryota; kingdom Metazoa; phylum Arthropoda; class Malacostraca; order Decapoda; family Parastacidae; genus Cherax; species Cherax destructor. The sequence continues at coordinate 4,431 of WNWK01017016.1, forward strand.
CTCCTCCATACTCTCTCCCTCCAATCTGATATCCAATCTTCTGTTACCTAATTTTTTTTTTGTTATCCTCATCACCTTACTCTTTCCTATACAGTGGACCCCCGGCTAACGAACAAAATTCATTCCAGAAGCCTGCTCAAGTGCCATTACCGAACGAATTTACTTCCTTAAGAAATAATGTCACGTAGGTTAGCCTATTTCAGACCCCCAAAAATACACTTCCACAAGCACTTACAATATTATACTTACATAATTGTACGATTTCCGAGGTGTTCGTTAGTTGGGCGTTCACTGTCCAGTGGACCCTCGATTATCGTAAACCTCGGACTTCATAAATTTCGCTTTTCATAATGTTTTCTTGTCAAAATATAGCCTCGCTGTTAGTCATTTGCTTCGTTATTATTTGTTGTTCGTCCCGAACGCGTACAAGTAGCCCCCACACACCATTCACAGTCAGTGTGGCATTGTTTATCAGTGAGTGACCCTCACCCCACGCGTTCATACAATACATTTCGTAATACAGTGGTCCCTCGGTTTTCGTGCATCTCCAAACTCGAACATTTATGTAAGTGTATTTTCGTAAGTGCTGTTGCAAGTGTATTTTTGGGGGTCTGAAATAGACTAACCTACGTGACATTATTTCTTAAGGAAGTAAATTCGTTCGGTAATGGCACTTGAGCAGCATTCTGGAACAAATTTTCGGCGAAAACCGAGGGACCACTGTATTTATTTTATTAACACATCAACCGATTCCCTCCAAGGCAGGGTGGCCCGAAAAAGAAAAACTTTCATCATCATTCACTCCAACACTGTCTTGCTAGAGGGGTGCTTTACACTACAGTTATAAAACTGCAACATTAACACCCCTCCTTCAGAGTGCAGACACTGTACTTCCCATCTCCAGGACTCAAGTCCGGCCTGCCGGTTTCCCTGAATCCCTTCATAAATGTTACTTTGCTGACACTCCAACAGCACGTCAAGTATTAAAAACCATTTGTTTCCATTCACTCCTATCAAATACGTTCACGCATGCTTGATGGAAATCCAATCCCCTCGCACACAAAACCTCCATTACATTTCGTAATACAGTAGACCCTCATTTAGCACGACTTTATGTTGCACGATTTGGGTATTACATGATTGAAGAATTGTGGCACATTTTTATCTAACACGACGTAAACTTGATATTACACGATTCGCTGGAGGTGAAAAAATTTTGAGCGCGCAGTTGCCCGCTGTGGGTTAAACCATTGAGTCAGTGGAGGAGTCCTACTGCTATCCCCAGCCACCCTCACCCACCCACGCATCCCTCCCAGCGTTCAGTTTGATTCATACGTGTGCAGGATGACAATAATCGGGAAGCTGGCTGTGTTTATTTACATACATTTTCTCATTTTCATTGTATTTTGATAAGTCTTTGTACACATAAAAAGAGGTAAACATAAGTCTGACTTGACTGAATGACTAAATGACTTGACTGAATAACTTACTGACTAGACTGAATGACTTACTGACTAGACTGAATGACTTACTGACTAGACTGAATGACTTACTGACTAGACTGAATGACTTACTGACTAGACTGAATGACTTACTGACTAGACTGAATGACTTACTGACTAGACTGAATGACTTACTTACTTGACTGAATGACTTACTGACTTGACTGAATGACTTGACTGAATCACTTGACTGAATCACTTGACTGACTTACTGAATCACTTGACTGACTTACTGAATCACTTGACTGACTTACTGAATCACTTGACTGACTTACTGAATCACTTGACTGACTTACTGAATCACTTGACTGATTTACTGAATGACTTACCTGACTTACTGAATGACTTGACTGACTTACTGAATGACTTACTGACTTGACTGAATCACTTGACTGACTTACTGAATCACTTGACTGACTTACTGAATCACTTGACTGACTTACTGAATCACTTGACTGACTTACTGAATCACTTGACTGACTTACTGAATCACTTGACTGACTTACTGAATCACTTGACTGACTTACTGAATCACTTGACTGACTTACTGAATCACTTGCCTGATTTACTGAATCACTTGACTGACTTACTGAATCACTTGACTGACTTACTGAATCACTTGACTGACTTACTGAATCACTTGACTGACTTACTGAATCACTTGACTGACTTACTGAATCACTTGACTGATTTACTGAATGACTTACCTGACTTACTGAATGACTTACTGACTTGACTGAATCACTTGACTGACTTACTGAATCACTTGACTGACTTACTGAATCACTTGACTGACTTACTGAATCACTTGACTGACTTACTGAATCACTTGACTGACTTACTGAATCACTTGACTGACTTACTGAATCACTTGCCTGATTTACTGAATCACTTGCCTGATTTACTGAATCACTTGCCTGATTTACTGAATGACTTGCCTGATTTACTGAATGGCTTGACTGACTTACTGAATGACTTGACTGACTTACTGAATGACTTGACTGACTGAATGACTTAAAGTTAGACACTCTAGTACAACCATCGACTTCAGTACCAGAACCCCTACCATCCACCTCAGCCCAGTAGGGTCACAGCATAACTCTCCACTCTCTTTACAATCATCCACAAACATAATTACCCACAATTTAAGGTAAGAAATACTATTATTTCTTTTGCATTTGTAGTCTTAAGCAGTAATATATCACGACAATGAACTACAATTACATATTCACCTTCAATTTTTGCAAGATCTGTTGGTCTAAAAAAAACTTGTTTGGCTTTTTGGGGACTCCCAGGAACATAACCTTATTTTCCCCATAAGTTCTTCTAATTATCTAACACGATTTTATCTAACACGATTTTACCTAACACGATGTTTTCAGGAACGTAACTTCCGTGCTAAATGAGGGTCTACTGTATTCCATTCTTTTTTGTGCTTGCAGCTACTAAATAAGCCACTGTGGGCCCAAAGAAAGCTCCTAGTGCCAGCCCTTTGGTAAAGAAGGTGAGAAACACGATAGAATTCAAGAAAGAACTCGTAGCAAAGTTCCAAAGTGGAGGAGGAAGAGAGAGGGGAGAATGTGCCTTCTTCATTGATTCTATGATATGTACGATACTAAAGCAGCACGAGTGGCTGAAACACCTAAAACCAGATACATGAAGAGGCGGCAGGCTGGAGAGTCGCCATAAATTATCAAACACTGGGTGTATGGAGTGGTGTGCCGTTGGGACCACCTGCCCTACACTACTCTACTCTCTTCCCAAAATATGTTATCCAAATTCACCAGCTCTCACTCACCTAACAGAGCCCTGACCACGTCAGAGCCCCAGTGAGCCTACTGGTAAGCATCAAGATAGCCTATTGCGTGGATTTCCTAACCAAACGGAGTATGAAAACTTAGCTCAAATACAATGCTCCTCGCCAGCATCTCCACTCCATGCTGCTCTCACATGACCACCTCAAGCGACGCCGACCCGCTAACCAAAACACAGTTGGAAAATAAGTACCTGGCAGGATTTCCTTACATTTCACAGTTTAAACTACTTTATAGTACCCACAAAATGCATAGCATATTTCTAAAATTATGGTTTACATTTATCCATAGTTCATAAAAATTATGGCACTCTTCTCCACTATATATATATATCCATGTCATGCAGAACCCTGCATAACACCTACCAAACTCATCAACCAACCTCTGCAACTTCTCTTCAGAATCTCCCAAAAGCACAGTGTCATCAGCAAAGAGCAACTGTGACAACTCCTACTTTGTGTTAGATTCTTTATCTTTTAACCCCACACCTCTTGCCAACACCCGAGCATTCACTTCTCTTACAACTCCATCTATAAATATATTGAACAATCATGGTGACATCACACATCCTTGTCTAAGACCTACTTTTACTGGGAAATAATCTCCCTCTCGCCTGCATACAGATACTTGGATAATACGTCTATAAGTTCATTATATTTAGGGTTCATTGTATTTATGCTTTTTGCATGTGTACATTGTACCTCTTTGTTCATAAACTAAGAAACAAAGATCATAGTTGAATTTGAATTTGAATTCCCATGTTTAATATTACATGAGTGTGTGTGTGTTAAGGTAGCAGGTGAAAGTTCATCATTACATGAGTGTGTATGTGTTAACCCTTTCAGGGTTATTGACGTACTAGTACGGCTTACGCCCTGGGGTTATTGACGTACTAGTACGCCTAAATTCTAGCGCCCTCAAATCAAGCAGAAACAGGCTGTTAGGCCTAGATGTGATAGAATGGGTCTGTGCGGTCAGTGTGCGCAGTATAAAAAAATTCCTGCACCACACAGTGCATAATGAGGAAAATAAAACTCTGACCGTGTTTTTGGTTTAAAACAGCGACTTTGCAGTCTATTTTCGTATGGTATTTATTGATGTATTCTCGTTTTCTTGGTCTCATTTGATAGACTGGAAGATATATTACAGAAATAGAGATGATTTTGATTGGTTTGACAACGACAAGTACCTTGAAATTAAGCTCAAAGTAGTGAAAATGTTCGATTTTTGACGATGTTCAAGAGTAAACAAATCACACCATGCATCCAATACACATCAACTGGCGAGTCTAATATTCATGCACAAGTGCTATAATATTATTTATACCATTTTACAATGATGCAGTTGTATACATAACAGTAAATCTTCTATTTGTTTGCGAGAATAAAAATTCAAAATGAAAAGCAAAAGTAATGTAAGAGGGGCCTGGAAACGTGACAAATGAACAGAGAAGACGTTATTTTAGTGCCAGGAATGTCTGCCTTGTTTATTCTGGACCCTATTTTGAAATTGGCATCGTTTGAAATTTGTGTGAAATTGGCCAAATTGCCATCTTCTGACCACTATTTTGGGTAGTTGTAATAGGTAAATAGGCGGTTTCTTGTATTCAATCGATAGAAGAAATGGAGTTCTAGCGAAATAGCTCTAATTTTAGTTGCCTGAAACATTGGAATTTGCCGAAAATAGGGCTCAAAGTGGGCAAAATCGCCGATGCGTAAGTGTCATGGCTGCCGCTAACTTCGCGAAAGCATAATTCTGTTAGTTTTTTATCAAATTTCATAATTTTTGTGGCGTTATGATCGGAAAAAGATTCTCTATCATTTCATAAGAAAAAATAATTTTTTTATTTTTTTTAAATTCTTGGACCCTGAGAACGAGTTTTGGAGACCCCCCTTGGACCCTGAAAGGGTTAATGTAGCAGATGAAAGTACATCATTACCTGAGTGTGTGTGTGTTAAGGTAGCAGGTGAAAATACATCATTACCTGAGTGTGTGTGTGTTAAGGTAGCAGGTGAAAGTACATCATTACCTGAGTGTGTGTGTTAAGGTAGCAGGTGAAAGTTCATCATTACCTGAGTGTGTGTGTGTTAAGGTAGCAGATGAAAGTACATCATTACCTGAGTGTGTGTGTGTTAAGGTAGCAGGTGAAAATACATCATTACCTGAGTGTGTGTGTGTTAAGGTAGCAGGTGAAAGTACATCATTACCTGAGTGTGTGTGTGTTAAGGTAGCAGGTGAAAGTTCATCATTACCTGAGTGTGTGTGTGTTAAGGTAGCAGATGAAAGTACATCATTACCTGAGTGTGTGTGTGTTAAGGTAGCAGGTGAAAATACATCATTACCTGAGTGTGTGTGTTAAGGTAGCAGGTGAAAGTACATCATTACATGAGTTTATCAGTAATAATATCAACCCTGTATATACAACTGCTTATCCCAGAGCTGTATCACAATTTTAAAAAAAGAAACCATAGAACAGGTGGAGTTTGAACTATGGTGAGTGCTAAAACTCACAGACTTGGTGTGTTAACCATGGAGAGTGAGTGCTAAAACTCACAGACTTGGTGTGTTAACCATGGCAAGTGAGTGCTAAAACTCACAGACTTGGTGTGTGTGTTAACCATGGCTATTGAGTGCTAAAACTCAGACTTTGTGTGTGTTAACCATGCAATCGTGTTACAGCCTGGACTGTAGTGGTGCCAATAATCATGTTACAGCCTGGACTGTAGTGGTGCCAATAATCATGTTACAGCCTGGACTGTAGTGGTGCCAATAATCGTGTTACAGCCAGGACTGTAGTGGTGCCAATAATCATGTTACAGCCTGGACTGTAGTGGTGCCAATAATCATGTTACAGCCAGGACTGTAGTGGTGCCAATAATCGTGTTACAGCCTGGACTGTAGTGGTGCCAATAATCATGTTACAGCCTGGACTGTAGTGGTGCCAATAATCGTGTTACAGCCAGGACTGTAGTGGTGCCAATAATCATGTTACAGCCTGGACTGTAGTGGTGCCAATAATCATGTTACAGCCTGGACTGTAGTGGTGCCAATAATCATGTTACAGCCAGGACTGTAGTGGTGCCAATAATCGTGTTACAGCCAGGACTGTAGTGGTGCCAATAATCATGTTACAGCCAGGACTGTAGTGGTGCCAATAATCGTGTTACAGCCAGGACTGTAGTGGTGCCAATAATCATGTTACAGCCTGGACTGTAGTGGTGCCAATAATCATGTTACAGCCTGGACTGTAGTGGTGCCAATAATCGTGTTACAGTCAGGACTGTAGTGGTGCCAATAATCATATTACAGCCAGGACTGTAGTGGTGCCAATAATCGTGTTACAGTCAGGACTGTAGTGGTGCCAATAATCGTGTTGCAGCCTGGACTGTAGTGGTGCCAATAATCGTGTTGCAGCCTGGACTGTAGTGGTGCCAATAATCGTGTTACAGTCAGGACTGTAGTGGTGCCAATAATCGTGTTACAGCCTGGACTGTAGTGGTGCCAATAATTGTGTTACAGCCAGGACTGTAGTGGTGCCAATAATCGTGTTACAGCCTGGACTGTAGTGGTGCCAATAATCGTGTTACAGCCTGGACTGTAGTGGTGCCAATAATCGTGTTACAGCCTGGACTGTAGTGGTGCCAATAATCATGTTGCAGCCTGGACTGTAGTGGTGCCAATAATCGTGTTACAGCCAGGACTGTAGTGGTGCCAATAATCGTGTTACAGCCTGGACTGTAGTGGTGCCAATAATCATGTTGCAGACTGGACTGTAGTGGTGCCAATAATCGTGTTACAGCCTGGACTGTAGTGGTGCCAATAATCATGTTGCAGCCTGGACTGTAGTGGTGCCAATAATCATGTTACAGCCTGGACTGTAGTGGTGCCAATAATCGTGTTACAGCCAGGACTGTAGTGGTGCCAATAATCATGTTACAGCCTGGACTGTAGTGGTGCCAATAATCATGTTGCAGCCTGGACTGTAGTGGTGCCAATAATCGTGTTACAGCCTGGACTGTAGTGGTGCCAATAATCGTGTTACAGCCTGGACTGTAGTGGTGCCAATAATAAATCCCATAGTCTTATTGTTCAAATTTGCACTTGCTGAATTACGTGTAATTTTTGTGCATAATTTGGAGAGCTTTTTGTGGGAAAACTAGCATTAATTAATGTTGCATTAAATACAAAATTGTATTTGAACTGACACTAATCGAGGCATAGAAGTGTGAGTTGTATTATAGAGGTCCTGCTATGTGACACTTGTGGGTTTAGTGCTTAGTTTTGATTATAATAATAATAATAGTGGAGGTGGTGGCTGTGAGAGTGTGACCTCTTCATCATTACTGATACTTGTTTAATGTGTTTCACTGGTCATGGGGCACCTGCAGCTGCTGAAAAGCTCTTGATCTCAGCAACTGGAGCTACCCTTAGATCAAACTTGATTGTCTTCCTTTCTCCAGGTTCAGATTGATTCATTAGAGTTTAATGTTTGTCCATTAATAACTCGCCCCACAGTGTCTGTAGAGTGTGTGGGTCACACACCCCACATTGTCTGTAGAGTGTGTGGGCCACACACCCCACATTGTAGAGAGTTTGGGTCACACCCCACATTGTCTGTTGAGAGTGTGGGTCACACACCCCACATTGTCTGTAGAGTGTGTGGACCACATCCCACATTGTAGAGAGTGTGGGCCACACCCCACAGTGTCTGTAGAGAGTGTGGGCCACACACCCCATAGTGTCTGTAGAGAGTGTGGGCCACACACCCCATAGTGTCTGTAGAGAGTGTGGGCCACACACCCCATAGTGTCTGTAGAGAGTATGGGCCACACACCCAACAGTGTCTGTAGAGAGTGTGGGCCACACCCCACAGTGTCTGTAGAGAGTGTGGGTCACACACCCCACAGTGTCTGTAGAGAGTGTGGGTCACACACCCCACAGTGTCTGTAGAGAGTGTGGGTCACACACCCCACAGTGTCTGTAGAGAGTGTGGGTCACACACCCCACAGTGTCTGTAGAGAGTGTGGGCCACACACCCCACATTGTCTGTAGAGAGTGTGGGCCACACCCCACATTGTAGAGAGTGTGGGTCACACACCCCACATTGTCTGTAGAGTGTGGGTCACACACCCCACATTGTCTGTAGAGTGTGTGGGCCACATCCCACATTGTAGAGAGTGTGGGCCACACCCCACAGTGTCTGTAGAGAGTGTGGGCCACACACCCCATAGTGTCTGTAGAGAGTGTGGGCCACACACCCCATAGTGTCTGTAGAGAGTGTGGGCCACACACCCCATAGTGTCTGTAGAGAGTATGGGACACACACCCAACAGTGTCTGTAGAGAGTGTGGGCCACACCCCACAGTGTCTGTAGAGAGTGTGGGTCACACACCCCACAGTGTCTGTAGAGAGTGTGGGTCACACACCCCACAGTGTCTGTAGAGAGTGTGGGTCACACACCCCACAGTGTCTGTAGAGAGTGTGGGTCACACACCCCACAGTGTCTGTAGAGAGTGTGAGTCACACACCCCACAGTGTATGTAGAGAGTGGGATTCACATACCCCACAGTGTCTGTAAAGAGTGTGGGTCATACACCCCACAGTGTCTGTAGAGAGTGTGGGTCACACACCCCACAGTGTCTGTAGAGTGTGGGTCACACAACCCACAGTGTAGAGAGAGTGGGATACACACCTCACAATGTTTGTAGAGAGAGTAGGTCACACACTTCACAGTGTAGAGTGTGGGTCACACCCCACAGTGTCTGTAGAGAGAGTGGGCCACACACCCCACAGTGTGGGCCACACACCTCAGTGTGGGTCACATATCAGTGTGGGTCACACCCCACATTGTCTGTAGAGAGTGTGGGTCACACACCCCACATTGTCTGTAGAGTGTGTGGGTCACACACCCCACATTGTAGAGTGTGGGTTACACACCACACATTTTCTGTAGAGAGTGTGGGTCACACACCCCACATTGTCTGTAGAGTGTGGGCCACACACCCCACATTGTAGAGAGTGTGGGTCACACACCCCACATTGTCTGTAGAGAGAGTGGGCCACACACCTCACTCCATACGAAAGCAAAAGACTTGGCAGACGGTGCAACGTACCCCCAGTGAAAAGTAGGGGCGCCACTGGTACACTAAGAGAAAACTCAATAAGTGTCCGGGGCCCAAGACTGTTCAACAGCCTTCCACCAGCCATTAGGGGCATTACCAGTAGACCTCTGGTTGCCTTCAAGAGGGAGCTGGACAGATACCTAAAGTCAGTGCCAGATCAGCCGGGCTGTGGTTCGTACGTTGGACTACGTGCAGCCAGCAGTAACTGCCTCATTGATCAGGCCCTGATCCACCGGGAGGCCTGGTCATAGACCGGGCCGCGGGGACGTCGATCCCCGGAATGCCCTCCAGGTAGACTCCAGGTAGGTGTGGGTCACACACCTCAGTATGGGTCACACATTCAGTGTGGGTCACATCTTAGTGTGGGTCACACATCTCACAATGTGGGTCACACATCTCAGTGTGGGTCACACATTACAGTGTGGGTCACACATATCACAGTGTGGGTCACTTATCACAGTGTGGGTCACACATATCACAGTATGGGTCACACATATCAGTGTGGGTCACATCTTAGTGTGGGTCACACATCTCACAATGTGGGTCACACATCTCAGTGTGGGTCACACATCAGTGTGGGTCACACATATCACAGTGTGGGTCACACATATCACAGTGTGGGTCACAACTCATAGTGTGGGTCACACACCTCAGTGTGGGTCACACCTCATAGTGAGGGTCACACACCTTAGTGTGGGTCACACCTTAGTGTGGGTTACACACCTTACATTGTGGGTCACACACCTCACAGTGTGGGTCACACACCTCAATGTGGGTCACACACCTCAGTGTGGGGACAATACGGGAGCACTGTATTAACATCCGGGGTCCCAGACTATTCAACATCTAACCAGAAGATATCCAAAACACGGCTGGAACCAGTGTAGAAGCCTTCAAGAGAAAACTGGACAAGTATCTTCACCGGGTGCCAGATCAACCAGGCTGTGATGGATATGTGGGGCAGCAGGCCTCCAGCAGCAACAGCCTGGTTGACGGCAGCACCAGATGAGCCTGGCCCATGGCCGGGCTCAGAGAGTAGATAAACTCTTGAAACTCTTCAAAGGTATCAAAGGGTTACACACTTCAGTGTGGGTCACACACCTCATAGTGTGGGTCACACACCTCATAGTGATATACCTTTGATATACCTTTGAAGAGTTTCGAGAGTGTCTACTCTCTGAGCCCGCCCATGGGCCAGGCTTGTCTGGTGCTTGCCTGGTCAACCAGGCTGTTGCTGCTGGAGGCCTGCTGCCCCACATATCCATCACAGCCTGGTTGATCTGGCACCTGGTGAAGATATTTGTCCAGTTTCCTCTTGAAGGCTTCTACACTGGTTCCAGCCATGTTTCGGATATCTTCTGGTAAGATGTTGAATCTTACCAGAAGATATACGTGTGGGTCACACACCTTACAGTGTGGGTCACACACCTCAGTGTCTGTACAGAGTGTGGGTTGTCACCATGTGGGTTGCTACCTCATGGTTACGTGGGTTGTCACTGTGTGGGTTGCTACCTCGCAGTTGTGTTTTATGTTTTTATATTAAATATTAATATCATGTCATTATTGTTGCAGCTGACACCATTCGAGCAGCCGTCTCTAGTTCAACTTATTCCGTCTAACAATAAGTTAGTGAACAAAGTTGTTCTAGCACTCAGCGCTCTTTGTTTAGAAGTGACGGAGTTAGTGGAGGAGGCTCAGACCCACCTCTACCCTCCCCTTGTCTTGTATGGCACTGCAGGTATGATCACTAGTCATACTTTATACTACATTCACATTATTTATTTCAGCATGATACAGTGTTTGTACAGAGATGGGTGACATTTAGGTGTGCATGCAGAAAGACCCTTAGTATGTACAGCATTTCTAGCAAACTTAAGCCTGTCTTAAGGCTGATAAGACAATAACTTAAGCCTGTCTTAAGACTGATAAGACAATAGCTAATTGATTGTTTATATATATGGTCTCTAAGTGGTTATAAACAATAAGTTTAGGAATTACAAGGAACACAAGAGAACTGATTAATGAATTAATACATTCTATATAACATTTTTCAAGCTAAATTGTTGTATGAATTACAGGTTAGATTATGATAATAGGTAAAGAGTATTCTTGCATATTAACATACAGTGGACCCCCGAGTATCGGCTGTAATCCATTCCAGAAGCTAGGCCTCAACTCGAACTGGCCGAAAGTCGAACCATTATTTCCCATAAGAAATAATGTAAATACAATTGATCCGTTCCAGACACCCAAAAATATTTACAAAAAAATTGATTTTTTAAAGAATAACTACAGTTTTACATACACACAAAGAAAATAAATATTTATTTTCTTATGCCAAATCAAAGTCGAGAACAACATCCAGTATTGGGCCCCTACTTAAATGGGATGGGTCCTACACAGATGACAGCAAGGAAATGAGTGAGCTACTAAAGTCCCAGTATGACTCAGTTTTTAGTGAGCCGCTAACCAGACTGAAAGTCGAAGACCTAAAGAATTTTTTATGAGAGTGCCAACCTATCTGACGCAAACCTATCTGACATTATCCTGACGCCAAATGACTTCGAAAAGGCGATAAATGACATGCCCATGCACTCCGCCCCAGACCCAGACTCATGGAACTCCGTGTTCATCAAGAACTGCAAGAAGCCCCTATCACGTGCTTTTAACATCCTATGGAGAGGGAGCATGAACACTGGGGTCGTCCCGCAGTTACTAAAAACAACAGATATAGCTCCACTCCACAAAGGGGGCAGTAAAGCATTGGCAAAGAACTACAGACCAATAGCGCTAACATCCCATATCATAAAAATCTTTGAAAGGGTTCTAAGAAGCAAGATCGCCACTCATCTAGATACCCATCAATTACACAACCCAGGGCAGCATGGGTTTAGAGCAGGTCGCTCCTGTCTATCCCAGCTACTCGACCACTACGACAAGGTCCTGGATGCTCCAGAAGACAAACAGAATGCAGATGTTATATACACAGACTTTGCAAAAGCCTTTGACAAGTGTGACCATGGTGTAATAGCACACAAAATGCGTGATAAGGGAATAACAGGAAAAGTTGGCAGATGGATCTATAATTTCCTAATAAATAGAACACAAAGAGTAGTAGTCAACAGAGTAAAGTCTGAGGCGGCTACGGTGAAAATCTCTGTTCCACAAGGCGCAGTACTCGCTTCCATCTTGTTCCTCATCCTCATATCGGACATAGACAGGGATATAAACCACAGTGCCGTGTCTTCCTTTGCAGATGACACCCGAATCTGCATGACTGTCCACCATTGAAGACATTGCAAGACTCCAAGCAGACATCAACCAAATCTTTAACCCTTTCAGGGTCGCAGGGCCCTCTCCCAAACTCGTTCTCAGGGTTGCAAATTTTTCGGGAAAAAAAAAAAAATTCTTATGAAATGATAGATAATCTTTTTCCGATCATAATGCCACCCAAATTATGAAATTTGATGGAAAACTAACGAAATTATTCTCTCGTGAAGTTAGTGGTATCGATGACATTTACGCATTGGCGATTTCGCCCAATTTGAGCCATATTTTCGGCAAATTCTAATAATTCAGTCTACTAAAATTTTAGCTATTTCACTAGAATTGCATTTGTTCTATCAATTGAGTATAAGAAACCGCCAATTTACTGATTTCAACTACCCAATAAGGTGGTCAGAAATTGGCAATTTTCCAATTTCACACAAATTTCAAAAGATGCCAATTTCAAAATAGGGTCCAGAATAAACAAGACAGACATTCCTGGCAATCAAATAACATTTTATCTGTTCATTAGTTATGTCTCCAGGCCCCTCTTACATTACTTTTACTTTCCATTTTGAATTTTTATTCTCTCAAAAAATAGAAGATTTACTGTTATGTATACAACTGCATCATTGCAAAAATGGTATAAATAATATCAGCGCACTTGTGCAAGAATATTAGACTACCCAGTTGATGTGTATTGGACGCATGACGTGATTTGTTTATTCTTGAACCTCTGCAAAAATCGAACATTTTCGCTACTTTGCGCTCAGTTTCAAGGTACTTGCCATCGTGAAACCAATCAAAATTATCTCTATTTCTGTAGTATATCATCCATTCTATCAAATGAGACTAAGAAAACGAGAATACAAGCATAAATACTATACGAAAATAGACTGTAAAGTCACTGTTTTAAACCAAAAACACAGAGTTTTTTTTCCTCATTGTGCACTGTGTGGTGCAAGATTTTTTTTTATACTGCGCACACTGACCGCACAGACCCATTCTCTCACATCTAGTCCTACCAGCTTGTTTCCACTTGATTTGAGGGCGCTAGAATTTAGGCGTACTAGTACAACAAAAACCCTGGCGCGTAAGCCGTACTAGTACGGCCGAAACCCTGAAAGGGTTAAATGGGCTGCAGAAAACAATATGAAGTTCAATGATGAGAAATTTCAATCACTCCGATATGGAAAACGTGAGGAAATTAAAATTTCATCTGAGTATAAAACAAATTCGAACCACACAATAGAGCGAAAAACTAATGTCAAAGACCTGGGAGTGATCATGTCAGAGCATCTCACCTTCAAGGACCATAACACTAGCAATCGCATCTGCTAGAAAAATGACAGGATGGATAATGAGAACCTTCAAAACCAGGGATGCCAAGCCCATGATGACACTTATCAGGTCGCTAGTTCTATCTAGGCTGGAATATTGCTGCACACTAACTGCACCTTTCAAGGCAGGTGAAATTGCTGACCTAGAAAATGTGCAGAGAACCTTCACTGCACACACAACTGCGATAAACCACCTCAATTACTGGGAACGCTAAAAGTTCCTAAACCTGTACCCCCTAGAACGCAGGCGGGAGAGATACATTATTATATACACTTGGAAAATCCTAGAGGGATTAGTACCAGACTTGCACAGGAGAGTCACTCCCTATGAAAGCAAAAGACTCAGCAGACGATGCAACATCCCCCCCAATGAAAAGCAGGGGTGGCACTAGCATGTTGAGAGACAACATAATAAGTGTCAGGGGCCCAAGACTGTTCAACTGCCTCCCAGCATACATAAGGGGGATTACCAATAGACCCCTGGCTGTCTTCAAGCAGGCACTGGACAGGCACCTAAAGTCGGTACCTGACCAGCCGGGCTGTGGTTCGTACGTCGGACTGCGTGCGGCCAGGAGTAACAGCCTGGTTGATCAGGCTCTGATCCACCATGAGGCCTGGTCACAGACCGGGCCGTGGGGGCATTGACCCCCGGAACTCTCTCCAGGTAATCTCCTGGTAAACACAACACATAATAACAACATATAATAACAACACATATTAAATTTGTAAATTTACATTTAAAATAACATTTACTTAACTTTATTTAGGAGACTTGCTGGCATCTGGAAGATAGGGAGGAGTGAGGGAGGGCTTAGTGTTTGGAAGGGGAATCCCCCTCCATAAGGACTTCAGGTATCAAAGCCCTATCTGGGGTTATTTCCCTTCTTGGTCTTTTAATGCCACTAGGACCAGCTTGAGAGTCACTGGACCCCTGTCTAACAAAATAACTGTCCACAGTCCTCTGTTTCTGGTGCCTCTTTAACATGTTCCTGAAGTGCAATATGGCTCTGTCACTGAACTTATTGCAGAGATGGCTTTCGCAACATTAGCTTCCTTGATTTTTTTTCTCTTTACCAGGATAGAGGTGATAGATTTGTTTTTGTTGTACATCCTGGCAAGCTCCCCCACACGTACGCCACTCATATTTTTCTACTATCTCCTTCTTCAGTTCGATGGTGTTCCTCACTTTACCACAGGGTTGCCACTAGGAAGCTTCTTTGGACCCATGGTGACTTATTTCACAGTGACACTCAATAAACAAGCAATACACACAATGAATGAGCGCGCTGGGTAATGTTCACTCAATGGTAAACAAAGCTAGACTGGCTCACGATGCCTGTGCGGGGAGGCGGACAGGTCTGGTACGCAGGCCGATACTCGGGGAAACGGCCGATAGTTGGGCAAAAATTGGGATGAAAAAAGCGACCGAAACTCGAGTCAGCCGATTCTCAGGGTAGCCGATACTCGGGGGTCCACAGTAGTATTTTGAACGTATTCATTATACTTAATAGTTGTGAGGATTATAATGGTATACATTACCACAAAATGAAGAATTAGATGAATGTTCAACATCTGGGCATCTTTACTTGTAGATGTTCGGCCATCCAGTGGCTTTACCAATACAATACATGGACATAATAGATTTTTTTTTAATACGCTGGCTGTCTCCCACCAAGGCAGGGTCACCTGAAAAAGAAACTCCTTCACTATCATTCACACTATCACTGTCTTACCAGAGGCGCACTGAAACAACAGTTTAGATGTCCCTCTAAACATCAAATATCCCAAACTCTTTCCTTTACAGTACAATTCCTGTACTACCCACCTCCAGCTAACTGGTTTCCCTGAATCCCTTCACAAAATATTACCTTGCTCATACTTCAACAGCTCATCAAGTCCTAAAAACCATTTGTCTCTACTCCTGCTGTGTAGTAGGGATGTATCGGATGTGAAAAATTTAGATATCCGGTATGTGGATGTGTATACGGATGTCTTACTTACTCATTTTACGGATGCGAATGCGGATGCGGATGTAAGAAATTGTGCGGATGTTCCGGGGATTTCGGATGCGGATGCAAGAAATTGTGCGGATGTTCCGCGGATGTTGATGCGGATGTATATGCGGATATCTGTTTGCTGTGAAATGCGGATGCGGATACGGATGTAAGAAATTGTGCGGATGTTCCGCAGATGCGGATGCGGATGCAAATATCCGATACATCACTACTGTGTAGAAATACATGCAGTGGACCCCCGCCTAACGAGCAAAATTCATTCCAGAAGCCTACTCAAGTGCCATTATCGAACGAATTTACTTCCTTAAGAAATAATGTCACATAGGTTAGTCTATTTCAGACCCCCAAAAATACACTTCCACATACTCACCCTAAACTAAATACTCATACTGTAAACTACTTTAAAAAATGCTCAATGTTATTTTCCTTAAGATAATCTCAATTTTATATTACCATCCTCCTAAACACTTGCTACAATTTAATATCATCATATTGTCATTTTAACAGTATAATATCATCATATTGTAATTTGAAATAAAATATTTTTTTTATTAACACATCGGCCGATTCCCACCAAGGCAGGGTGGCCCGAAAAAGAAAAACTTTCATCATCATTCACTCCATCACTGTCTTGCCAGAGGGGTGCTTTACACTACAGTTATAAAACTGCAACATTAACACCCCTCCTTCAGAGTGCAGACACTGTACTTCCCATCTCCAGGACTCAAGTCCGGCCTGCCGGTTTCCTGAATCCTTCATAAATGTTACTTTGCTCACACTCCAACAGCACGTCAAGTATTAAAAACCATTTGTCTCCATTCACTCCTATCAAATACGCTCACACATGCTGGAAGTCCAAGCCCCTCGCACACAAAACCTCCTTTACCCCCTTCCTCCAGCCTTTCCTAGGCCAACCCCTACCACGCCTTCCCTCCACTACAGATTTATACACTCTCGAAGTCATTCTGTCTCGTTCCATTCTCTCTACATGTCCGAACCACCTCAACAACCCCTCCTCAGCTCTCTGGATAATAGTTTTGGTAATCCCGCACCTCCTCCTAATTTCCAAACTCCGAATTCTCTGCATTATATTCACACCACACATTGACCTCAGACATGACATCTCCACTGCCTCCAGCCTTCTCTTCATTGCAACATTCATCACCCATGCTTCACACCCATATAAGAGTGTTGGTATAACTATACTCTCATACATTTCCCTCTTTACTTCCATGGACAAAGTTCTTTGTCTCCACAGACTCCGAAGTGCTCAACTCACCCTTTTCCCCTCATCAATTCTATGATTCACCTCATCCTTCATAGACCCATCTTCTGACATGTCCACTCCCAAATATCTGAATACATTCACCTCCTCCATACTCTCTCCCTCCAATCTGATATCCAATCTTTCGTCACCTAATCTTTATGTTATCCTCATCACCTTACTCTTTCCTATATTCACCTTCAATTTTCTTCTTTTACACACCCTACCAAATTCATCCACCAACCTCTGCAACTTCTCTTCAGAATCTCCTAAAAGCACAGTGTCATCAGCAAAAAGCAACTGTGACAACTCCCACTTTGTATTTGATTCTTTGTCTTTTAACACCACACCTCTTGCCAAGACCCTCGCATTCACTTCTCTTACAACCCCATCTATAAATATATTGAACAACCACGGTGACATCACACATCCTTGTCTAAGGCCCACTTTTACTGGGAAATAGTCCCCCTCCCTCCTACACACTGTAACCTGAGCCTCACTATCCTCATAAAAACTCTTCACTGCTTTCAGTAACCTACCTCCTATTCCATACACCTGCAACATCTGCCACATTGCCCCCCTATCCACCCTATCATACGCCTTTTCCAAATCCATAAATGCCACAAAAACCTCTTTACCCTTATCCAAATACTGTTCACCTATATGTTTCACTGTAAACACTTGGTCTACACACCCCATACCTTTCCTAAAGCCCTCTTGTTCATCTGCTATCCTGCTTTCTGTCTTACTCTTAATTCTTTCAATAATAACTCTACCATACACTTTACCAGGTACACTCAACAGACTTATTCCCCTATAATTTTTGCACTCTCTTTTGTCCCATTTGCCTTTATTCAAAGGAACAATACACGCTCTCTGCCAATCCCTAGGTACCTTACCCTCTTCCATACATTTATTAAATAATAGCACCAACCACTCCAAAACTATATCCCCACCTGCTTTTAACATTTCTATCTTTATCCCATCAATCCCAGCTGCCTTATCCCTTTCATTCTACCCACTGCCTCACGAACTTCCCCCACACTCACAACTGGCTCTTCCACACTCCTACAAGATGTTATTCCTCCTTGCCCTATACTCGAAATCACAGCTTCCCTGTCTTCATCAACATTTAACAACTCCTCAAAATATTCGCTCCATCTTCCCGATACCTCTAACTCTCCATTTAATAACTCTCCTCTTCTATTTTTAACTGTCAAATCCATTTGTTCCCTAGGCTTCCTCAACTTATTAATCTCACTCCAAAACTTTTTCTTATTTTCAACAAAATTTGTTGATAACATCTCACCCACTCTCTCATTTGCTCTCTTTTTACATTGCTTCACCACTCTCTTAACCTCTCTTTTCTCTCCATATACTCTTCCCTCCTTGCATCACTTCTACTTTGTAAAAACCTCTCATATGCTAACTTTTTCTCCCTTACTACTCTCTTTACATCATTATTCCACCAATCGCTCTTCTTCCCTCCCGCATCCACTCGCCTGTAACCACAAACTTCTGCTGAACACTCTAACATTACATTTTTAAATCTACCCCATACATCTTCGACCCCATTGCCTACACTCTCACTAGCCCATCTATCCTCCAATAGTTGTTTATATCTTACCCTAACTGCCTCCTCTTTTAGTTTATAAACCTTCACCTCTCTCTTACTTACTGCTTCTATTTTCCTTGTATCCCATCTACCTTTTACTCCCACTGTAGCTATAACTAAAAAGTGATCTGATATATCTGTGGCTCCTCTATAAACATGTACATCCTGAAGTCTACTCAACAGTCTTTTATCTACCAATACGTAGTCCAACAAACTACTGTCATTACTCCCTACATCATATCTTGTATACTTATTTATCCTCTTCTTCTTAAAATATGTATTACCTATAACTAAACCCCTTTCTATACAAAGTTCAATCAAAGGGCTCCCATTATCATTTACACCTGGCACCCCAAACTTACCTACCACACCCTCTCTACATGTTTCTCCCACTTTAGCATTTAGGTCCCCTACCACAATCACTCTCTCACTTGGTTCAAAAGTTCCTATACATTCGCTTAACATCTCCCAAAATCTCTCTCTCTCCTCTACACTCCTCTCTTCTCCAGGTGCATACACGCTTATTATGACCCACTTTTCGCATCCGACCCTTATTTTAATCCACATAATCCTTGAATTTACACATTTATATTCCCTCTTCTCCTTCCATAACTGATCCTTCAACATTATTGCTACCCCTCCCTTAGCTCTAACTCTCTCAGATACTCCGACTTAATCCCATTTATTTCTCCCTACTGAAACTCGCCTACCCCCTTCAGCTTTGTTTCGCTTAGGGCCAGGACATCCAACTTCTTTTCAAAATATATAACTAGAATAAACTCAATCAATTTCTCTAGTATTATGTACATAGTCTATAAGTCATTAGATTAAGCTGCCCCTAATGCCATGGCATGCCAGTGGCTCTCCTTGCATTTCAGTTTTATGATTGTAATTACCAATATCTATGTATACTTGCAAAGAAATAAAATTTACTTTACTTTACAAGCACTTACAATATTTTACAGTGGTCCCTCGGTTTTCGTGCATCTCCAAACTCGAACATTTATGTAAGTGTATTTTCGTAAGTGCTGTTGCAAGTGTATTTTTGGGGGTCTGAAATAGACTAACCTACGTGACATTATTTCTTAAGGAAGTAAATTCGTTCGGTAATGGCACTTGAGCAGCATTCTGGAACGAATTTTCGGCAAAAACCGAGGGACCACTGTACTTACATAATTGTACGATTTTCGGGGTGCTCGTTAGGCGGGGGTCCACTGTACAGCAAATAGTGGAAGATGAGGTAGTGAGTCCCTCAACTTATGTGCTCATCACCTGAGCACCTGAGGGACTGATTACCTCATCTTCCACTATTTTCTGTACATATTTCTATTATGTCTCCATGTGGAAGTGGAACAGAATTCTTCCTTCATAAGCCATGTGTGTTGTAAGAGGCGACTAACATACTGGGAGAAAGGGACTAGTAACCCCTTCTCCTGTATATATTACTAAATTTATAAGGAGAAACTTTCGTTTTTCCTTTTGGGCCACCCTGCCTCGGTGGGATATGGCCGGTTTGTTGAAAGATTTCTATTTTGTCCCTATATTGTACTGATAAATCCACTAAGTGGTCAAATGTCTACAAGTTAAGATACCCAGATGTTGCACCATGTCTAATTCTTCACTGGTCATACTGTTTATTCTTCTCATAAATAAAGTTTTACCTTTTCTGTGAATATTGATACAGGTTTCCCTTCCCTATTTATGTACAGTTGACCCTTGAATGACATGTGTTTGAATTGTGTGGGTTAACTCATACACAGATTTTTTTTTTTGATAAACATACATGTACAGTGGTCCCTCGGTTTTCGCCGAAAATTCGTTCCAGAATGCTGCTCAAGTGCCATTACTGAACGAATTTACTTCCTTAAGAAATAATGTCACGTAGGTTAGTCTATTTCAGACCCCCAAAAATACACTTGCAACAGCACTTAGGAAAATACACTTACATAAATGTTCGAGTTTGGAGATGCACGA
Source organism: Cherax destructor (assembly GCA_009830355.1). Lineage (NCBI taxonomy): Eukaryota > Metazoa > Arthropoda > Malacostraca > Decapoda > Parastacidae > Cherax > Cherax destructor. The sequence goes on from WNWK01017016.1 coordinate 25,344, forward strand.
AAACTGAGGGACCACTGTATTAGAAATTTTTGTTGAAGGTTTGCGACAATTTGAAAAAACTCAGACGAACCGCGTAGCCTAAAATTAAGAAACAGGTAGGTGTATCATAAATGTGTAATAAAATATATGTACAGTGAAACCCTGAGTTTCGGCCACCCCGACTATCGGCCGCTTCAAGTTTCGATCGCTTTTTTCAGCCTAATTTTGCCCCGACTTTCGGCCGTTGCCCCGAGTTTCGGCCAGCGTACCAGACCTGTCCACCTGCCTGTGCTTGTGCACCTCCCTGCGCAGGCGTCGTGAGCCAGTCTAGCTTTGTTTATCCTTGAGTGAACATTACCCTGCACGATCATCCAACCATTTCACAATAAATTCATTGTGTTTAGTGCTTGTTTATTGATTGTGACTGTGAAATAAGCCACCATGGTCCCAAAAAAACTTCATAGTGGCAGCCCTTTGGTAAATAAAGTGACAAACACGATATAATTGAAGAAAGAAATTGTAGCAAAGTACCTAAGTGGAGGAGGAAGAAAGAGGGGAGAATGTGCCTTCTTCAGTGATTCTATGATATGTACGATACTAAAGCAGCACGAGTCGATAAAGGCTATAGCACCAGCCAGCGATAAAGTGTAGCACTAACAGTGTAGCAAGTAAGTTAAGTGATTAATCGATAGGGAAAGTACAGCACGAAACTGACTCCTCTAATGTTGTTGGAGTTACATAGGGCTACTGACAACACCGCCATCTGGCGGCCATGACCACTATGCAAGGCTTATCTTTCAGTGGCCCTTATACACCCAACAACAAACAACACAGCAACACTATCAGTTAGGGAGAGAGACATATGACATATTTTATTCATTGTAGAGTATATACAGGTATCCCTCAACTTTCGCGTTTTCTACTTTTGCGGGCTTCACACATTCGCGAATTCCCGGCCGCCAAATTCCCAGCCGCCAAATTCCCACCCACCAAATCATATTTAAGTTTCCCGCCACCTGAGCCTCCCTACTACCTTCCCTCAGACCCGGAAGCCAGCCCACCCACCACTCACTCACTGAGTGTTTTGTTTGTTCATTATTTGTTATTAAACTACAGTATAACATGTATGTAGTACTATATAGTACAATATTTTACTATGTTTTCATGCATTTTATGATTGTTCATGGTTCAATAGGTTAAGGAAGCAGTAAGTAATGAATGTACTAAATAAAGGTTATCTATCTATTACATTTATTCCAAATTGATATCAGAAACATGATAAATACCCTAGAACTGTAATAAAGATGCTGAAATGAATAATATATTCCATATTATATGAGTGGGGTAAGAGAGCAGGCACAAACCGCAACCATAAAAGATGTTTACATCAGGGTAAACATGCCTAAATCACTCTTGTTATAAGAACAAATGCAAAAATAGCATTTATTATTTTTAGAATAATAATAATTTATAATAATTGATCTGGAACACTTTAAATGTCATCAGTATTTGGTAGCTGACATTTAGAGCACTCCACAGCAATTATTATTATTATTATTATTATTTCCCTACAATATATTGTAGGGAAATAATATTATTATTATTATTATTATTATTTTCTTACAATATATTGTAGGGAAATAATAATAATAATAATAATAATAATAATAATAATTGCTGTGGAGTGCTCTAAATGTCAGCTACCAAATACTGATGACATTTAAAGTGTTCCAGATCAATTATTATAAATTATTATTATTCTAAAAATAATAAATGCTATTTTTGCATTTGTTCTTATAACAAGAGTGATTTAGGCATGTTTACCCTGATGTAAACATCTTTTATGGTTGCGGTTTGTGCCTGCTCTCTTACCCCACTCATATAATATGGCATATATTATTCATTTCAGCATCTTTATTACAGTTCTAGGGTATTTATCATGTTTCTGATATCAATTTGGAATAAATGTAATAGATAGATAACCTTTATTACTAATATTAGTGTAATTACACAACATTTTATTAGCACTAAGGCTAACATCCAACACCCATGACGACTCACCAGACACTGAATGTTACTGCGCCTCTCCCTCCCTCCAATAGCTCCTCCCACTTCGTAACGATGTTAGATGGTGAATTTAATGTATTTTTCTGTAAGCTTAACTTGTTGTATGTATATTTTACTTTTTTATTGTTTTCTGTAATATATGAGTTATGCAAATTAAAATAAAGTTATGAAGTTGGAGTTTCATTTTTTGTTCTAATGTATACATATTTAATTCAACATTTGGCATCATTACAAAGTGGGCAGAGCTACAGCAGAGGGAGAAGAAGCAGTGTGTCAGTAACTTGATTCCCCATGACACTTCACAACACTATAAAATACGTATTGTATAATTATACTATTACAGGCCTCCCTCCACAGCCAGCTCATGTCAAAATAACATGTATATAGTACATTATTTTACGATGTTTATATGTGTTTTATGATTGTTCATGGTTCAATAGGTTAAGAAAGCAGTATTGTATTATATTTCCCTACAATATATTGGGGCACCAAACATTCGCGATTTTTCAACATCCACGAGGCTCTTGATCCCCTAACCCTCGCGAATGTTGAGGGATACCTGTATCATGTATCTATGTTATTAATATTGTTTATTATGTCATATTAGATGAATTGTGCTAGATAAATAAGCCATAGAGTTGATATTAGTGTCATATTGAAGGACTATCTTGTCCTGCCTCTAAACAAACTCTCGTGCCTCTCTCATACGCCAACAAGAGTTTTCAATAAAGGTAAAACTGATTTAAATGTTCATTTATCCATTAAAATTAGTGCTTTATATTTATTTCTCATTGTTTTCTGTATGTAAAACTATAGTATTTATTCTTTAAAAAATATTTTTTTTGTGAATATTTTTGGGTGGAACGGATTAATTGTATTCCCATTATTTCTTATGGGAAATATTGCTTCAACTTTCAGCCGCTTCGAGTTTAGGCCTAGCTCCTGGAACGGATTATGGCTGAAACTCGGGGTTCCACTGTAGATACTAGTCTATTTTATCATTTACTACCATAAAATACAGTAGGACCCCGTCTCTGCTGATCCTGTATCTGCTAATGCTATATCCACTGATCCTGTATCTGCTGATCCTGTATCCACTAAATTTTACTGTAAAAAAACCTCAAGACTTCTATAATAATCGGTGCCATTTACCAGAAGCCTCATACAAGCATCCCATATTAAAGACCCTAATAACAAACAACCAAATGAACAAGCACCACCTTCTTTTAGCCGGAGACTTCAATATTAACCTTGGTCTAACAGATGACCAGTCAGTAACTGATTTCATCAACAATATGAACAACTCTACTCATACCAGCTATAACAAAACCAACCAGACTAACTGAGACAAGTGCAACCATAATTGACCATATATGGACTAATATACAGTGGTCCCTCGGTTTTTGCCGAAAATTCGTTCCAGAATGCTGCTCAAGTGCCATTACCGAACGAATTTACTTCCTTAAGAAATAATGTCACGTAGGTTAGTCTATTTCAGACCCCCAAAAATACACTTGCAACAGCACTTACGAAAATACACTTACATAAATGTTCGAGTTTGGAGATGCACGAAAACCGAGGGACCACTGTACTACCACCCCTTAAATCAGGGTTAATCACAGACAGCACTACTGACTACTACCCCATCTTCCCCTTAACAAACATTTGTAAACAACCATTGAAATACAACAAGGTCTCTTTTAGACTCCATGACGAGGTATCAATAAGTAACTTCACAACAGAGCTAAGTATGGTTGACTGGCCTACAGAATTTTCCAGTGCCAATGGTATCGATGATTGAATAGTCATATTTTTTAATAAATTACTTAGACTATATAACAAACATTTTCCCATAAAAGTGTAACAGATTGCGAATAAACGGCTAGGTTGCCCATTGCTAACTAACAGCATAGTAAGACCCATTGATGAGAAACATCAATATGCAAAGCAATATAGACAGGGCTTAATAAACAAATATACAGTAGTACCTCAACATATGAGCAGCTCCCAACTTGACCAATTAGGTAAGTGTATTTCTGTAAGTGCTTTCATAAGTGTATTTTTGGGGGTCTGAAACGGATTAATCTAATTCACATTATTCCTTATGGGAACAAATTCGTTTGGTATCGGCACTCGAACAGCATTCTGAAATGAATTAAACTCGTAACACGAGGTACCACTGTATTATTAAACACTACGCATCAGTCCTCACCAAATTAATAAGAAAGGCTAGGCAATTTTGCTACTCTAATAGATTTACCGAAACAAGAGGAGATATAAAAAAGACCTGGAAGACACTTTCTCAAATTCTGGGCACCCACAAACTAAAAAAACTAGGGATATTGTCCTAACCCGAATGAAACATAACTACAGCCTATTGATACAGTTAACAAGATAAATAACTTTTTCTCAACCATAGGATCAAATCTCGCCAGTAAAATCCCAGGTGCCAATGCCCGAGCGAGTAATTACTTAGATGGGAATTTCCCAACTTCCTTCTATCTTGCTCCAACCGAGCCCACAGAAGTCACCACGATTATTAACCCTTTCACTGTCGAGACCCATGTTCACAAACTTGCTCTCAGTGTCAAAAATTTTCTTTTGAAATGATAGAGAATCTTTTCCTGATGGTAATGACACCAAAAGTACGAAATTTGATGGAAAACTTACGGAATTACGCTCTCGCGAAGTTAGCGGTCTCGGCGATATTTATGCATCTCTGATTTTGCCCACTTTGAGCCCTATTTTCAGCCAATTCCATTGTTCCAGATGACCAAACTCATAGCTATTTCACTAGAAATCTATTTGTTCTATTGATTGAGTACAAAAAACCACCTATTTACTGATTTCAACTACCCAATAAAGTGATCAGAAATTGGTAATTTGGCTAATTTCATACACAATTCAGGTAAGGCCAATTTCAAAATAGGGGCCAGAATAAATAATGCAGACATTCCTAGCACTAAAATAACATTTTTCCTGTTCATTAGTCACGTCTCCAGGCCCTTCGTATATTACGCTTGCTTTCCATTTTTAATTTTTATTCACACATAAATAGAAGATTTACTGTTATGCAGACTACTGCATATACCTTTTATTCTATCAAATGAGACCAAGAAAATGAGAATACAACCATAAATACCATACGAAAATACAGTGGAACCTCCAGTTATGAGTTTAATTCATTCCGTGACCTTGCTCGCATCTCAATTTGCTCGTTTGTAGAGACAATTTTCCTCATTTAAATTAATTGAAATGCAATTAATCCGTTCTGGCTCTCAGGAGGCACGACAAGATACTTCAACATTTCGCTAATATCATCTATACGGCTTATTTATGCATCACAATTCATCTAATATGACATGATAAACAATATAAATAACATAGAAACCTGATATATACTCTAGAATGAATAAAATATGTCATTACGTGTGTGGCTGCGTAGTGGTGTGGCGGCGTCGGCGGCGGACAAGAGTTTGTCTGGAGACAGGACAAAATGCTCCTTGAATATTTTGCTAATAGCTCTATGACTTATTTATCTATCACAGTTCATCTAATATGACATAATAAACAATATAAATAACATAGAAACCTGATATATACAGTGGACCCCCAGTTAACGAAAAAACTTCATCCCAGAAGCCTGCTCAAGTGCCATTACCGAACGAATTTACTTCCTTAAGAAATAATGTCACGTAGGTTAGTCTATTTCAGACCCCCAAAAATACACTTCCACAAGCACTTACAATATTATACATACATAATTGTACGATTTCTGGGTGTTCGTTAACCGGGGGTCCACTGTACTCTAAAATGAATAAAATATGTCATTATGTGACAAGTGGAGGCGGCCACAACCGCTCCTGCATTTTTGTGCCATCTAGTGACGGCCTTTCTAAGCCGTCTTTTATTATAATTATTACAGTCAACCCCCGGTTCTCGTCGGTAATCCGTTCCAGAGGGCCCGTCGACCACCGGTTTGGTCGAACTCCGATTCTATTTCCCCCATAAGAAATAATGGAAATAAAATTAATCCATTTCAGACATCCAAAAGTATTAAAATAAAATATTTTTTTGAACTTTTTGACATTAAATTATACACAATTTTATGAAAAATTAAGAAATAATAGTACAATAACATGTCACTTACATTTATTGAAGAGTTGTTGATGTGTGGAAGACGGGAGGAGGAAGAAGATGGAGTAGTATGCTAGTGTTTGGAAGGGAATCCTTCCATTAACACTGCAAGTGGCAAGTTCTTTGTTACTGGCTTTTCTTGAATGCTTACTCCTCTGAATGCTACACTCCCTGCATGAATGTACACTCCCTGCATGAATGTACACTCCCTGCATGAATGCTACACTCCTGCATATGCTCACTCCCTGCATGAATGCTACACTCCCTGCATGAATGCTACACTCCCTGCATGAATGCTACACTCCCTGCATGAATGCTACACTCCCTGCATGAATGCTACACTCCCTGCATGAATGCTACACTCCCTGCATGAATGCTACACTCCCTGCATGAATGCTACACTCCCTGCATGAATGCTACACTCCCTGCATGAATGCTACACTCCTGCATGAATGCTACACTCCCTGCATGAATGCTACACTCCCTGCATGAATGCTACACTCCCTGCATGAATGCTACACTCCCTGCATGAATGCTACACTCCCTGCATGAATGCTACACTCCCTGCATGAATGCTACACTCCCTGCATGAATGCTACACTCCCTGCATGAATGCTACACTCCCTGCATGAATGCTACACTCCCTGCATGAATGCTACACTCCCTGCATGAATGCTACACTCCCTGCATGAATGCTACACGCCCTGCATGAATGCTACACGCCCTGCATGAATGCTACACTCCCTGCATGAATGCTACACTCCCTGCATGAATGCTACACTCCCTGCATGAATGCTACACTCCCTGCATGAATGCTACACTCCCTACATCCCTGCTTCACTCCCTGCAACACTCTTTACCACAGGCTTGGCACTAGGAGCTTTCTTGTGGCCCATGGTGGCTTATTTAGCAGTTGCAAGCACTAAAAACAAGTGGAATAATGACAATATACTGGTATGAATGCGGGGGTGGTGGTCGCTCTCGTTTGTAAGCAATAGCACTAACACTCCATGGAGTGCCCGGGCCCAGCTGGGCGAACGCGTACGCGTCCGGGACGAATAGCCAACTCGTCCAACTCCGAGCAGATCGCCTAATACTGAGCCAAAATTCTCTTAAAAAAACCTGTCGAACACCGATTTGGACGCCGTCGAGCACCGGGGGTTGACTGTACTGTGCTTGTAGACAGTGATCGTATGTAATACCAGTTAGTTCATGAGCAACTCTCTGAGACAGGAGAGACAAGCAGACAAAGATTGAGACACACAGGCAGATAGACAGATAGATATAGAGCTAGACAGACAGATATAGAGCTAGACAGACAGATATAGAGCTAGACAGACAGACAGATATAGAGCTAGACAGACAGACAGATATAGAGCTAGACAAACAGACAGATATAGAGCTAGACAGACAGACAGATATAGAGCTAGACAGACAGACAGATATAGAGCTAGACAGACAGACAGATATAGAGCTAGACAGACAGACAGATATAGAGCTAGACAGACAGACAGACAGATATAGAGCTAGACAGACAGACAGATATAGAGCTAGACAGACAGACAGATATAGAGCTAGACAGACAGACAGATATAGAGCTAGACAGACATACAGATATAGAGCTAGACAGACAGACAGATATAGAGCTAGACAGACAGACAGATATAGAGCTAGACAGATAGACAGAGAGCTAGATAGACAGAGAGCTAGATAGACAGAGAGCTATATAGACAGAGAGCTAGATAGACAGAGAGCTAGATAGACAGAGAGCTAGATAGACAGAGAGCTAGATAGACAGACATGTTTATGTGTAACAGTGAAAACAAATAAAGCAAAGGCAGTGTACCCTCATCAAATGTCACCACTGTCAATTAGTGGAGTGATAAGATAAGATAAGATGAGGCTCATCAAATGTCACCACTCTCATTAGTGGAGTGATAAGATAAGATAAGAGGAGGCTCATCAAATGTCACCACTGTCATTAGTGGAGTGATAAGATAAGACAAGTCCGTGATATATTATTACAGTGGTCCCTCGGTTTTCGCCGAAAATTCGTTCCAGAATGCTGCTCAAGTGCCATTACCGAACGAATTTACTTCCATAAGAAATAATGTCACGTAGGTTAGTCTATTTCAGACCACCAAAAATACACTTGCAACAGCACTTACGAAAATACACTTACATAAATGTTCGAGTTTGGAGATGCACGAAAACCGAGGGACCACTGTATTATTATTATTATTATTATTATATTATACTATTATTATTATACATATTATTTTATTATTATTGCAATATACAGTAGACCGTCATTTAACACGAGATTATGTTACACGTTAAGGGTATTGCACGATTGAAGAATTGCGGCACATTATTATCTAACACGACGTAAGAATGATATTACATGGTTCACGGGAGCGCAAAAATTTTGAATGCACGGTAGCCCGCGGTGGGTTAAACCATTGAGTCAGTGGGGGTCCTACTGAGGGTGGCTATGAGCCACATCAAGTGCTTAATGCTGACGAGAGAAGTGTTTTCTGGAAGAAAATGCCAACACAAACTTATATCAGTCAGCAAGAGAAAAGTGCACCAGGCTTCAAGACAGCAAAGGATCGCTTCACCATGCTCCTTTTCGGTAATGCATCAGGTGATTTCAAGTGTAAGCCCAATCCTCGTGCTTAGAGGAAAAGGGAATTTGTTTTTCCTTCCCGCAAACTGTAAGTTTATTCAGATACACGGGGCCAGGAGCTGAGTATCGACCCCTGCAACCACAATTAGGTAAGTACAGTTACATTGATTATCATACATAGCAGCATATGTGTAGAGAACCTAGGATAACCCAAAAAAAAGTCAGACAAAGGAAATAAGTCACTCTGACTTTTTTGGGTTATCCTAGGTTCTCTACACATATGCTGCTATGTATGATAATCTTCGTAACTGTATCTGTGTATACCTGAATAAACTTACAGTTTGCGGGAAGGAAAAACAAATACCCATTCCCACAAGAAGCCTTGCTGTTGTTCAGCGGGGGACACCACCGGCCATCCCCAGCCACCCTGGACCCCACCATCCCAGCATTCGTACGTATTTCATACGCGTCAAAAAAAAGTCCTCTGAGAGAGTGAATTGTGTTTTGATCTTTAAATTAATATATCTTGTATCTGCCAAGCAATCAAAGTGTGGCTCAAAGTGGCAAGAAAAGGTATAAGCATTTAAGTCTTAGAATTAACGAAGAAAAAGATATTAGACAAGACATAACCCGTGGCTGTAATGAAGTGTTACTTTGTACACATAAAAAGAGGTAAACATAAGTTTGTGTGACTGACTGATTGACTTGACTGACTGACTGACTGACTGACTGAATGACTTGACTGACTTACTGACTGAATGACTTTACTGACTGAATGACTTGACTGACTTACTGACTGAATGACTTGACTGACTGACTGATTGACTTGACTGACTGACTGACTTACTGAATGAATGACTTGACTGACTTACTGACTGAATGACTTGACTGACTTACTGACTGAATGACTTGACTGACTTACTGACTGACTGACTTGACTGACTTACTGACTTGACTGACTTACTGACTTGACTGACTTACTGACTGAATGACTTGACTAACTTACTGACTGAATGACTTGACTGACTTACTGACTGAATGACTTGACTGACTTACTGACTGAATGACTTGACTGACTTACTGACTGAATGACTTGACTGACTTACTGACTGAATGACTTGACTGAATGACTTGACTGACTGACTTACTTGACTGACTGACTTACTTGACTGACTTACTGACTTGACTGACTTACTGACTTGACTGACTTACTGACTTGACTGACTTACTGACTTGACTGAATGACTTGACTGACTTACTGAATGACTTTCCGACTGAATGACTTGACTGACTTACTGACTGAATGACTTGACTGACTTACTGACTGAATGACTTGACTGACTTACTGAATGACTTAAAGTTAGACACTCAGTACAACCATCAACTTCAGTACCAGAACCTCTACCATCCACCTCAGCCCAGTAGGGCCACAGCATAACTCTCCACTCTCTTCACAATCATCCACAAACACCAGCACCCACAATTTAAGGTAAATACTATTATTTCTGTTACATTTGTAGTCTTAAGCAGTAAAAACAACATTATACATCACGATAATGAACTACAATTACATATTCTCTTTTATTTTTGTAAGATATGTTGGTCTAAAAAAACTTAGTTTTGCTTTTTGGGGACTCCCAGGAACGTAACCCTATTTTTCCCATAAGTTCTGTTAATTATTTAACACAAAATTATCTAACACAACTTTTTCAGGAACGTAACTATCGTGCTAAATGACGGTCTACTGTAAATAATTTGGAATTTTTATTCACTCGAAAAATAGAAGATTTACTGTCATGCAGACTACTGTATTACGTATTATGATAATTGTATAAATAATGTCAACCCATTCATGATTTGCGTTTTGGAATGGACGGTGACGTCATTTGTTTACTCTTGAACATCGGCAAAAATCAAACATTTCTGCTACTTTGAGCTCAATTTCAAGGTACAGTGGTACCGGTTACGATATTTTCATTCCCGAATGCTGTTCAAGTGCATTACCAAACGAATTTATCTCCTTAAGAAAAGTTGTAAAATAGACTAGTCCTTTTAGACCCCCAAAATTACACTTACAAAAGCATTTAAAAAAATAAACTTACATAAAAGGGTGAGTTTGGGGACCATCGTAAACCGGGGTACCACTGTACTTTTCGTTGTGAAATCAATCAAAATCATATCTATTTCTGTAATATATCTTCCATTTTATCAAATGAGACAAAAAAATGAGAATACAACCATAAAAACCATACGAAAATACATATAGTACCGCTAAGGGGCGGCTAATGGCTCAGAAGTGAACTCCGTTATTTATGGTCCGATTTCTTTCAATTTTGGTGTATATTAACCCTTTGACTGTTTTGGTCGTATATATACGTCTTACGAGCCACTGTTTCGGACGTATCTATACGCCTAAATTCTAGTGGCCTCAAATCAAGTGGGAGAAAGCTGGTTGGCCCACATGTGAGAGAATGGGTCTGTGTGGTCAGTGTGCGCAGTATAAAACAATTCGGGCAGCCAGTGGTGCATTGTGGGAAAGCCATATCAGTAGTCCATGTTCAGCATGCCTAGCGGTAAGAAATACCTGACTCCCAGGCGAATCTGGGACTCTTCTCTTCCCCAGTGATAGCTCTAACACAGATGGAAGTGTCTCTGAAGATGAATTTCATGGTTTTGAGGAGTTTGTGACCGAAAGCAATGCCCAGGATACCAGAAGGAAGGAAGAAAGAAAGTAAGGAAGGAAGGAAAGAAGAGATGAAAGGAAGGAAAGAAGAGATGAGAGGAATATAACGATGTTTATTTGGCGTTCTTGGTAGCGGGAATGCAATGATAAGGCTTTGGAGGCTTCTTACTTTATTTGTAATAAAGGTGCGAGTAACAGGCTGCGTGTCTGTGGCCATGGCCCGGGTGGGCCATGCGCCTTGCGAGAGGGAGACGAGTTAGGCCTGTTCTCTGAGTGTTGTCTGGGCGCCAAGTGAGGGAGAGGCAGGGGTGAGGCAGACTCACATGGGTATGCCTACAGGCTTGCCCTCTGGCGGAAACTATGGAAACTAGCATGGCACGAAATATGAACTCAGCTGGCAGACAGCATGGGCTGTCTATGCAGACAGTCAGGCTGTCTACATCGCTCGGTCATGCACCCATGGTCGTCCCGACCATGAATGGCATTAAAAAACAACTCGGGGTCTCTCTCTAGCAAGAACAGGTCACCGAACACGAAAGAAAAATACATATATACATGAACATATGGACATAGAAAAAAAAACTTCCTCCAGAGAGGGAAGAAAAAAACGGTGTGCTTCGTGGTCTAAGGCAGTGAGCGTCGATGCAGCACTGCACGCCTTCCTGCGTCTGGATACATACTGCAACACGGGAGACACAGCTGTGAGCTGTGACGTAACAGGTTACGGTCTCCTCTGGGAGGTGAAGCAGCGTCGTCAGTAGTCGCAACAGGACAGGACTGGCAAGCGACTCAGGAGGACATTCCTCGACTGGTACTGTCGCTGAAGCTGTCGCTGCTGGCGAGTGTGGAGTGAGTCGTGACAGGGACGACTCGGCGAAACATCTGGAGGTCGTAACAGCATACACCATACTGCAGTGAGGGGGCTAGCAGTCAAAGTGACATCATCTTTGTGCAGGCTGCTCACTGAAGCTGTGACACGAGGCTGACAGTCGCCTGCCAACAGGCTTAACTGCGGCTTGGCGAGTGACATCTCTCGACAGTAGAAGTTACAGCAGAGGGCAGTGTAAGCGTCCCCAGAGTGGTCATCTGCAATAACTGGACTGACGGTCTGGAGGTGAAGTGGAACGGTCTCGATGGGAGAATCGTCGCGGGTACGATTCAGCAAAGGTATCTACGAGCAGCGAACAATAAGAGCTTTCTGTACAAGGCGCTCGAACGCTCGTAACTGACGCCTGGACTGACAAATGTCAGCTGTCAAGCGCGCGGGGCGCGGGTCACACAGTGGGTGACAAAGTAACACACAGGTGCTACATAGGACACACGAGAAACTGCACACATACTGCACATGTGGTACAACATAGCTTACAGACGCTTTTCTGTATAAAAATCGTCACTAAGCAATACTCGAACATGTGAGAACACTGACTGAGAGGAATAATTAATGAACACTCAACTTATATCTTCTCTCAAACTTCTCGAAAATAATGAAAATAAAATGATCACTGTGAACTAGAACACACGGGACATCATGTGGGTGATGGCAGGCGTGACGTCGTAAGGTGATGTCATGGGGAGACATCGCGAGTGACGTCAGGCAGCATCGTGGGTGACGTCAGGCAGCATCGTGGGTGACGTCGCGAGGTGACGTTCTGGAGTGACATGATGATGGATGTCATGGGGTGACATCGCGAGTGACATCAGTGGAGTGATGTTGTGACGGATGTCATAGGGTGACATCGCGAAGTGACATCAGGCAGACGTCGTAGGGTGACGTCAGTGGAGTCGGCAGCATCGTGACGTCAGCAGCATCGTGACGTCATGGGTTGATGCGGCAGCAGACCACAGCATGGCTTGAGAGGTCTGGCTTCGGTAACTCCCCACGTGGCTTGGTCACACGTGGCTTCGAGTGGCCTCGACACTCGGATACACAGTTCTGGCAAGAATTCACAGAAAACAGCATAGAGGGAGTGGGCAGTGAGTGGTGAGTGGAGGCGAGCGTGAGTGTCTGGGTGAGAGGTGAGGAACCCGGCCGTTCCCACCTACCCACAGACTTGGAGAGGAACACTCACACTAGACGCTGAAATCACCACAAACTCACCTCTGAAGTGCTGATAGCAGTGCTGAGCTGAACAACAACAGCAGAACATGCTGGCAAGGCTGAGCACGTGACTGAGAAACAGCATGGGACGCTGTGGCGTGAAGTCAGTGACGCCATTTCTCGGAGAATTAGACATGTACCTGTGTCTGGATGCTGAGATTTGCAGACACGACATCAGGATAACTCGTTGAGAGACGGATGCTTCTTGTAGAGACTGATGAAGTGGTAGATAACTTCACTCCTCTTCCTCCCCTCGCGGGCAAACACATCAGCTGCGAGGCACCGCTGGTACCATTTATAACGATGTTTATTTGGCGTTCTTGGTAGCGGGAATGCAATGATAAGGCTTCGGAGGCTTCTTACTTTATTTGTAAAAGGTGCGAGTAACAGGCTGCGTGTCTGTGGCCATGGCCCGGGTGGGCCATGCGCCTTGCGAGAGGGAGACGAGTTAGGCCTGTTCTCTGAGTGTTGTCTGGGCGCCAAGTGAGGGAGAGGCAGGGGTGAGGCAGACTCACATGGGTATGCCTACAGGCTTGCCCTCTGGCGGAAACTATGGAAACTAGCATGGCACGAAATATGAACTCAGCTGGCAGACAGCATGGGCTGTCTATGCAGACAGTCAGGCTGTCTACAGGAAGGAAGGAAGAATGAAGGAAGGAGGAAAGGAAGGAAGGAAGGAAAGAAGAAAGGAAGAAAGAAAGAAAGGAAGGAGAGATGAGAGGAAGGAAGGAACAAAAGAAGTAAGAAAGGAAGGAAGAAAAAAAGGAAGGAATGAAGGAAGAAAGGAAGGCAGGAAGGAAGAGATGAGAGGAAGGAAGGAAGAGATGAGAGGAAGAAAGGAAGAGATGAGAGGAAGGAAGGAAGGAAATAAGTAAGAAAGGAAGGAAGGAATGAAGGAAGAAAGGAAGGAGGTTGTGGGGAAGAAGACATGGGTCCCCTTTTGTGTTGACAGGTTGACAGCAGTGAGGGAGGTGAGTAATGGTACAATATGTCATTTTGACAGCTGCCTTACCCTGACTCAGCAAATTTAGATGTCCACATACACACACACACACACACACACACACACACACAAAGCTTCAACTGCTAAGGGAAGTTGATGGAAAGTGTCCAGTCATTATATATGTGTATATATATTATAGAACAATAGTAATAAAAAATTTTTTTGCATTGTTGGTTTGTGTAAACAAGTTCTGTAAACAATATAATGATAATAATGTTTGTGCAGTTATTGTGTTGCATACAACGAGTGTATATATGTACACAGCACCTTACTTTGGTCTCACAGGCCTCATAAGTTACTTGGAAAAAAAAAATATTGGAAAATACAAGAAACCTTCGAATGGGAGTAAATATAAGTGTACCTGTGAGCGGCATGCACCGCTGTTGCCATACGCGGCTCATTTTCTGCCAACTTTACGCCTCCATATCTTAACAAGTATTGATCGCAAAAAAAAAAATTTTTAGGATGAAAACAATCAGAAAAATAATCTTAACATTTTGATAAGAATTTTTTTTTGTTTTTTTCGAATATTTTGCGACAACAGGAGAGCACTCAGGATTGGGGCTTGCGACAGTCAAAGGGTTAAGAAGCATCTTTCCATCATACATTGCCCAAGTTTCAATAAGATAGTCCAACAAACAAATGAGATCCAATTCCCTACATCAAGAGCAAGAGCCCCTCACCAGCATCAAGGAACCTCCCTTGAGGTCTGCTCTCATCTACAAATTTCGCTCGTGTCTGGAAGCAAAAAATCGACCGAGCAACTGCTCATATCTGGAAAAACTCGCACGTGGGGGCACTTGTAAGTGGAGGTTCCACTGTACACTGCAAAGTCGGTGTTTTAACCAAAAACACGGTCAGAATTTTTTTTTCTTATTATGCACTGCGTGCTGCAGAATTTATTTTATACTGTGCACACTGACCACCCAGACCCATTCTTTCATATGTAGGCCTACCAGCTCTCTCCCACAAGATTGGAAGCCAATAGAATTTTGGTGTAATGTTACGGCACCAACATTGGCTTGCAAGCCATAATATTACGGCACTGACAGTGAAAGTGTTAAGTCACTTAAAAATAAATAAGGAAATCTGGCTCAAGTCCCGTCATTACTATACAAACGAGCGGCTCATGTTCTTTCAAATTCAAATTGATTTATTTCTCTGTAAAAATTACAATGTGTGTTTTACATTTTAAGGACTAAGGACTATAATTACAAAGATGGCCATTAGCATGCCTGGGCATGCTAGACATTTCGGGCAGACTTAATACTAATCTATATTACAAATTACATATGAATATAAATTTCAAATGATTAAAGAGATTTACAATAGTGAGGTAGTTCAGGATAACTAGATTGTATTACAGATTACAAATGAGTACAAATTTCAAATGATTAAACACATTTACCATAGTGAGGTACTTTAGAATGTTTAGATTGTAAAAAAATTAGTAATAAGAATGGTTTTGTCTTGGCATGTTACACAGTTTCTATTAAAGCTCCAATATTGGAGTAAATCAGGCAAACTTAAGACTAGTTTCGGATTTATTAGACAATAGCTATATTATAAGGATTTTATGTTTACTGTCCTTTGGGTCAGTGTTGGTGTAGATGAGGAGGATGTGTGTGTGTGTGTTTAGGTGATGGTCGGGTGTGTTAGTGAAATAAGATGTTTTTTGATGATAGTGTTGAAAATGGTGGCTGAGTCTGCAGTTTTGGAGTTTTCAGGTAGGGCGTTCCAAATTTTAGGTCCTTTAATGTACATTGAACGTTTGTATAGATTTAGCCGGACACGTGGAATGTCATAGAGATTTTTGTGTCTGGTATTGTCTATGGGTCCTGTCACAACTATCAAGAAAGCGTTTTAGTTCAGGGTTAATATTGGAATTTATGGTTCTATACATGTATTTTGCACAGTAGTAAGTGTGGATGTTCTGGACAGTGAGTAAATTTAGGTCTTTAAAGGGAAAAGGGGGTGTTGGGGGAATTCGGTGTTTTAATTCTTACTCCGGGTTTTTTTAAAGTTTATTTTTAGGTAAAAGGTTGTTCTTTTATCCCCAAGCACATATGGCATAGGTAAGGGAGGTATAGATGGTGAATAGTAAAAAAGTGTAGAGGGCTGTTTGGGTTTTTATTAATGGTATTTTGGAGGGGAAAATCCCCTTTTTGGATATTTTTTGCTATTGGTTGATATGGTGCTGAAAATTATTTGCTCTGGGGGTGTACCCCGGAACCCTTTGTTTTTACAATAGTGTTGTCAATCATTTGTTCAGTTGTGCAACCCCTTTTTGTTCCCAAACATAATGTAAAGGGTTTTTTGTCAGTGTTAAGTGTAAGTTTGTTGGCTGTCATCGGGTTGATATTTTTATTAGCTCTTCATTAACAATGGTTTGGTAGGCTAGTTTGGGTGGGAATGAAAAAGTTTATCATCCAAAGAATGGTTTTTTGGGGTTGGGATACGTTGGGTTTTGATCATTTATGTATTAAAGAAAGAGCGGGGGGACCAAGGACACTTCCTTTTCAAGTGGGGGATTAGATGAAGTTGTGTCTTTAATATGACGTATTGTTTTTTTAGTAAAATAAGGGTTTTAAATACATAAAGCGTGGCCTCTTATCCCCTAAAAAGTCCCAAATTTTGGGGGTAGAAATGCCGTGGTCTACTGGATCAAAAACTTTTTTTAGGTCAATAAAAAATCCTGAATTTCCTTGTTTTTTAAAATGCTGTGTAAATGGGGCCCGCATTTTCAATTGCATCGTTTTTCCTTTTTTTTCTAAAGCCAAGGTTGGAGGGGGTTGGAAAAACGTTTTGTATTAAAAAAACGAATATAATTTCTTGTGTACTAAATTTCTCCCAAAAAATTTTAATATAGCAGTAAGTTGAGATTTGGGCCCTTGGTTTTTTACATCTGTGGGGGCACCACCTTTGGAGTTTGGGGTAACCCTTGCTGTCTTGAGGGTGCCGGGAAATTTCTAGTTTCTAGTGAATTGTTAAAAAGTAGTGAAATAACGGGGGAAAAGGGCGGAGACACTGCAGTCAATAGTGGTGGGGCTTGAGAAGATTCCCCGTTTAAATTTTTTGGCTTTATAATCAACCTTGACCAATGGGGGGTTGGGTTTTCAAGAAGAAAGGGGGAAAATTTTCTCTGGGAATCCAGCGGCATTGGTACCCGGGATTTTTCTGGCCCAATTTGATCCTATGGTTGAAGAAAATTTTTTCAACTTTTCCCTTCCCGAATCTGGGGGAGTGTTTTAGGGCTTTAAAACTTTTTTGTTTTTTAAATCTTTCTGAATTAAATTTTTGTTAAGCCTTTTTTTATTAGTTTTGGGGAGAACGTGCTGTGTTTAATAGTATTTTTGGGTATTAGGCCCCTTTTATGTCTTTTCCCAATTGGGGTTTCCAAACAATGGGTCCCTTGGATTTTTTTAGTTAAAGGCCAACCCCAACCTTTTTTGTAATTTCATTTTTTTAGGAAGTTTTTTTCTTAATA
>WNWK01017017.1:0-43425 GCA_009830355.1 Cherax destructor
CCGAACAACCTAACAACCCCCCTCAGCCCCTCTGGAAAAGTTTTGAACCCCCCCCTCCTAATTTCCAAACCCGAATTTTGCATTATATTCACACCACACATTGCCCAAAAATGACATCTCCACTGCCTCCACCCTTTCCCCCTTTAAAACATTCATCACCAATGTTCACACCCATATAAATTTGGTATAACTATACTCTCATACATTCCCTTACTTCCATGGACAAATTTTTTGTCTCCACAGACTCCAAAGTACCACCCCCTTTTTCCCCCTCATCAATTCTATGATTCACCCTATCCTTCATAGACCCATCTGCTGACATCCCCACCCCCAAATTCGAATACATTCACCTCCTCCATACTTCCCCCCCAACTGATATCCAATCTTTCGTCACCTAATCTTTGTGTTAACCTCACACCTACTTTTCCTATTTCCCAAATTTTTTCTTCTTTACATACCCTACCAAATTCATCCACCAACCTCAAAAACTTCTTCAAATTCCCAAAAGACAGTGTCATCAAAAAAAGCAACTGTGAAACCCCCACTTTGTATTTGATTTTTATCTTTAACCCCACCCCTTGCCAAGACCCCCGCATTCACTTTTTTACAACCCCATCTATAAATATATTGAACAACCAGGGTGACATCACACATCCTTGTTAGGCCCACTTTACTGGGAAATAGTCCCCTCCCTCCTACACACTCTAACCTGAGCCTCACTATCCTCATAAAAACCTTCAATGCTTTCAGTAACCTACCTCCTATTCCTTACACCTGCAACATCTCCACATTGCCCCTATCCACCCTATCAACGCCTTTTCCAAATCCACAAATGCCACAAAACCTCTTTACCCTTATCCAAATACTGTTCACCTTTTGTTTCACTGTAAAACTTGGCTAAAACCCCCCCTACCTTTCCTAAAGCCCCTTTGTTCATCTGCTAGCCTGCTCTCCGCTTACTTTAAATCTTTCAATAATAACTCTACCATAATTTTAGAGGACACTCAAAGACTTATTATAATTTTTGCACTTTTTTCCCCTTCCCAATTTAGGTACCCCCTTCTTCCATACATTTATTAAAATAATAACCAACCACTCCAAAACTAATCCCCACCGCTTTTAACATTTCTATCTTTATCCCATCAATCCCAGCTCTTCCCCCTTCATTCTACCCCTCCCCCTCACAAACTTCCCCACACTCACAATTGGTTCTTCCACACTCCTACAAGGTGTTATTCCTTGCCATACACAAAATCCAGCCCTGTCTTCATCAACATTTAACAACTCCTCAAAATATTCCCTCCATCTTCCCGAACTTTAACTCTCCATTTAATAACTCTCCTCTCCTATTTTTAACTGTCAAATCCATTTGTTCCCTAGGCTTCCTCAACTTATTAATCTCACTCCAAAATTTTTTTTATTTTTTCAACAAAATTTGTTGATAACATCTCCCCACTCATTTGCTCTCTTTTTTACATTGCTTCACCACTCTTAATCTCTCTTTTTCTCTCCATACTCTTCCCTCCTGCATCACTCTACTTTGTAAAAACTCTCATATGCTAACTTTTTCTCCCTTACTACTCTCTTTACATCATCATTCCACCAATCGCCTTCTTCCCTCCCCGCACCCACTTTCCTGTAACCACAAACTTCTGGAACACTCTAACGCTACATTTTTAAACCTACCCCATACACTCTCAACCCCATTGCCACACTCTCACTAGCCCATCTATCCTCCAATAGTTGTTTATATCTTACCCTGACTGCCTCCTCTTTTAGTTTATAAACCTTCACCTCTCTCTCTTAGTTACTGCTTCTATTTTCCTTGTATCCCATCTACCTTTACTCCCACTTCAGCTACAACTAAAAGTGATCTGATATATCTGTGGCCCTCTATAAACATGTACATCCTGAAGTCTACTCAACAGTCTTTTTATCTACCAATATGTAGTCCAACAAACTACTGTCATTATGCCCTACATCATATCTTGTATACTTATTTATTCTCTTTTCTTAAAATATGTATACCTATAACTAAACCCCTTTCTATACAAAGTTCAATCAAAGGGCTCCCATTATCATTTACACCTGGCACCCCAAACTTACCTACCACACCCTCTCTACATGTTTCTCCTACTTTAGCATTTAAGTCCCCTACCACAATTACTCTTTCACTTGGTTCAAAAGTTCCTATACATTCGCTTAACATCTCCCAAAATCTCTCTCTCTCCTCTATGCTCCTCTCTTCTCCAAGTGCATACACGCTTATTATGACCAACTTTTCGCATCCGACCCTTATTTTAATCCACATAATCCTTGAATTTACACATTTATATTCCCTCTTCTCCTTCCATAACTGATCCTTCAACATTATTGCTACCCCTTCCTTAGCTCTAACTCTCTCAGATACTCCTGACTTAATCCCATTTATTTCTCCGCAATGAAACTCGCCTACCCCCTTCAGCTTTGTTTCGCTTAGGGCCAGGACATCCAACTTCTTTTCATTCATAACATCAGCAATCATCTCTTTCTTATCATCTGCACTACATCCACGCACATTTAAACATCCCAGTTTTATAAAGTTTTTCTTCATCTCTATATATGTAATATATCTTCCATTCTATCAAATGAGATCAAGAAATCGCAAATACATGAAAAAACACTGCAAAGTCACTGTTTTAATCGAAAATTACGGTTTCAGTTTTTTTTCTCTCATTATGCACTGTGTGCTGCACTGCAGAATTTGTTTTATGTGGTGCACACTTACCACATAGATGTATTCTCTCATATCCAGGTCCAAATTTACCGCTCACAGCTTATCTGAGCGAGCTGAGCTCATGACGTAGAACTACGGTTTGGACCCTGAACTCAAAGCCGTAGAACTACGGCACGGACCCTGAAAGGGTTAAGTATGTTGTGGGATACTGAGTAAGAGTAAACTTGCTTGTAACATATTTTTTTGAAGATTTTAGATAGTAAGGGCAAGTTTGATATAGGCCTATAGTTATTCAATTCACCTGGATCACCTCCGTTGAGGATCGGGGTGACCCTTGCTGTCTTGAGTAGGGATGGGAAGGTGGAAGATTCAATAGATTTGTTAAAAAGAGTTGCAATAATTGGTTACAACACATGAGAAGCTTTTTTATACATGAGTGGTGGTAAGTTATTTAGGTCTCATGTCTTGTTCTTTAGTGTTTTGATGATGAGTGAGATTTCAGTAGGGTTTGTTGGGGCTAGAAACAGAGTATTTGGGTAGTTATCAGTGAGGTAGTCTTTTGGCTGAGTACTATTTGAGTTTGGGATTTTATTTGAGAGCTTTGTTCCTACAGTCGAGAAAAAGACATTAAGTTTGTTGGCAGTATCTGTTAGCTGGAGAAGAGGTTCTTCTGGTTTTGTTAAGCTAATCACTCTGTTTTGAGACAGCTTTTTAGATCCTAGAATTTCAGAGGGTTTTCCAGGTCTTTTTCATATCCCCTTTTTTGTCATAAAATCTGTTTTCATAATACAGTTTTTTAGACCTCCTAATTAGATTAAAAAGTACAGTGGTACCTCGAGTTACGATGGTCCCCAAAATTGCCCTTTTATGTAAGTTTATTTTTTTAAATGCTTTTGTAAGTATATTTTTGGGGGTGTAAAAGGACTAGTCTATTTTACATTATTCCTTATGGGGATAAATTCGTTTGGTAATGGCACTTGAACAGCATTCTCGAACGAAAAAATATCGTAACTCGAGGTACCACTGTATTGACGAGTAACGTTTTGTCAGTTCCTTTGTTATTAGACCCATTCTGTACTGTTTTTCATATAGTAAATAGATGTTTTTTATCAATGAATCTGAGAATGTCTCTTGAAGCCAGGATTTTAGTCTCTTTTGCTGTGATCTGTTTTGTTTTTATTGGGTAATGCCTATTATAAAGATTTTGGGTTTTTTGTAAAAAAATTTGACTTGTTCATCAATATCGAGCTTTTTAGATCCTAGAATTTCAGAGGGTTTTCCAGGTCCTAATTAGATCAGTAAGTACGTATTGACGAGTAACGTTTTGTCAGTTCCTTTGTTATTAGACCCATTCTGTACTGTTTTTCATATAGATGTTTTTTATCAATGAATCTGAGAATGCTGTTTGTAAGCCAGGGGATTTTAGTCTCTTGACTGTTATCTGTTTTGTTTTTATTGGGTAATGCCTATTATAAAGATTTTGGGTTTTTTGTAAAAAAAATTGACTTGTTCATCAATATCGAGGTTGACTGCTAGTTCATTCTGCCAGTCAATGTTAGTGAATGTTGAAATATATTTACTGATGACTCGTCATGTAGTCGGAATGTGATCTTGTGTCCTGGGGCAATTTACATTGGTAGTTACAATCATAAACTGAAGTGCAAGGAGAGCCACTAACATGCCATGGCATTAGGGGCAGCTTAATCTAATGACTTATAGACTATGTACATAATATTAGAGAAATTGATTGAGTTTATTCTAGTTATAAATTTGATTTCAGATTACAATATGAAGATACAGTGGACCCCCGAGTAATGAACACCCCGGAAATCGTACAATTATGTAAGTATAATATTGTAAGTGCTTGTGGAAGTGTATTTTTGGGGGTCTGAAATAGACTAACCTATGTGACATTATTCCTTAAGGGAGTAAATTCGTTCGGTAATGGCACTTGAGCAGGCATCTGGGATGAATTTTTTTTGTTACTCGGGGACCACTGTATTAAACTGTTAAAAATTACAATATGATGATATTAGATTGTAACAAGTGTTTAGGAGGATGGTAATATAAAATTGAGATTATCTTAAGGAAAATAACATTGAGCATTTTTTAAAGTAATTTATAATATGAGTATTTAGTTTTGGGTGAGTAGGGGGTAACCTAATAGTAACATATTAGTAAAAATTGAAATTATCTTATAGGAAAATAATGTTGAGCATTTTTGAAAGTAGTTTACAGTATGAGTATTTAGTTTAGGGTGAGTAGGTGGTGTTTGAGAAGAGTCTTAAATTGATTTTCAGACAAGGTTAGCTTAGTATTTACTGGTAATGAATTCCAGATTCTGGGGCCCTTTATGTGCATAGAATTTTTACATAGGTTGATATGGACTCAGGGTATATCAAAAAGTGACCTGTGTCTTGTGTTGTGGTCATGGGTCCTATTAAAGTTGGTGAGGAGAATTTTGAGCGGAGGGTTTATATTAGAGTGTAAAGTTTTATGTATGTAGTAGGCACAAGAATAAGTATGAATGTTCTTTACGGTGAGTATTTTAGACTTTTGAATATTGGTGGAGTATGCTGTCTAGAGTGGGAATTTGTTATCATCCTGACTGCAGCCTTTTGCTGGGTTATGAGTGGTCTAAGGTGATTTAATGTTGTTGATCCCCATGCACAGATTCCATAGGTGAGATAAGGGTAGATAAGTGAATGATATAGCACAAGGAGAGCTGATTGTGCCACATAATAGCGTATCTTTGATAATATGCCTACTGTCTTTGAGATTTTCTTGGAAATTTGTTGTATGTGTGTTTGGAATTTAAGGCTACTGTCAAGATGGATTCCTAGGAATTTTCTCTCTGTGAGTCTAAGTTGGTTATGAGAAAGGTGGGATAGTGGTCTGTGGTGTTATCTGTGATTATGCCTGCTTTTAATGGGGATATAGTGTTTGTCCAGATATGGTCAAGTAATGAGGCACTTGTCTCGGAGATTCTTGATGGTTTAGTTATAGATGGTAGAAGTAAGCAGCTGCTCATGGTGTTTGTGAATTCAGTTACTTGTGGGTTGTGGTCATGGATGAGATTAATGCTGAAGTCACCTGTAAGTATCAGGTGGTATTTATTCATCTCTGTGTCAGTTATCATGTTTTTTTTCAGTTTACATTAAATGAGTAAATATTGTAATGAGGTACTCTGTAGATAGATCCAACTGTTATGGGTTTTTGTAGGTTTTTGGATTACAATTTAGCAAGTGTATATTCAGGATATTCATCCCAGGTGCAAGTATATTTAATACATTCCAGTTGATGGTAGTAGTAGACAGCTGTGCCACCTCCTGATTGATCGTGCCTACAACTGTGTATGGCTGTGTAACCAGGTATGGCAAAGATGCTTGTAAAGTCATCTTTAGCCAGGTTTCAGTGAGAGTAATGCTACACATCTGACATTTAGAGAACCGAGTCGTGCTAGAGGTCATCATAGTGTTTACTCAATGATCTGATATTACAATTGAATACTGTTATGTTAGTGTTGGCACTAAGTAGTGTCTTAGCCTGACTAGCAGTCATTTAATAAGAGGTTAATATCGGGATCGATGTCTGCATTAATAACATTTTAGGCTTTGATATCATAAATCTTAACTATAACAGTCACCGAAGTAACACAGAGTAATGATAATAACAGAAATTGTGTAAAAGAAAAGCTGAATAGGAAAAGGTTCACAAGAAAAACATATTAATGTATTTTACATTAACTGTCAAAGCACCAGAAATAAAATTAATGAATTACATTTGGTAGCGTGTGCTGGGAACTTTGATGTCATTGCAATAACTGAAACATGGTATAATTTAAAGAGTCAGGATATGATTGCTGAGTGTCATATTCAAGGGTTTAAGTTGCTCCATATAGATAGATATAATGGGAAAGGGGTGGAGTTGCATTATATGTACAAGAAAATATAAATTGTTGCATAAAAACAGGTATAAAAATAGATAGATCAGTAACAGAATCTGTTTGGGTAGAGTTTCAGAAGGTCAAGAAAAAACTAATTCTAGGTGTAATATACCCCACCTTCAGGCTTGTATCACAATAAGAGGGAGACTTCTTTGGAACAAAACGTAGGGCTTTGACACAATAATGTAGTGATAGTAAGGGGTTTTAACTTTAGTCAAATTGACTGGACTTCTTTGACCGCAATGTGGAGTCCAGTTACATTATGGAAGAAGTTCAGACTTTTCTGAAAAAAGGTGTAACAGATCCTACCAGAGGTAATAATTTGCTCAACCTAGTCTTGTCAAAAAAGAAACCCTCATAAATAATCTGCAGATCACTGAAGAGCTTGGCAAGTGATCACAAATCCATTACTTTTTTAATATTGGTTGGTATAAACCTTGGTAATAAATCAAGGTCCTGACCAAACATTTCTAATAATATGTCCTAGTGTTTGCTACGTGTTTTCCTAAACCACTTTTAATATTACCTGAGAGTTCAAGCATAAGGATAATATGGTAAAATCTCCGATTTTTGTTCTGCCAATTATGTTGAATTAGGGAACACCTGTCTAATCTCAATTGGGGCAATCTAGTTAATGATTTTATTGACAATGATCATACTTACGATTACAAAGGGATCTGCGTTTATGATTTTTTAATAATGTACAACGTGCTCAGAAGTATACAGGAACCCCGACTAACGAAGCTTCTATGACGTAAAAATCGTAACGAAGCTTTTTTCGCAAAATATTTGTCTCATATAGCTATATTTACTCGTGTAGCATAACGTACGACACCTGTCCGCCTGCCCCGCACCTGCCCCGCCCGCGCAGGACGCCAGTCTAGCATTGTTTACCACTGAGAGAACATTACCCAGTGCGTCTTTCAAACATTCACAATACTTTTGTTGTATTTTTGGTGGTTCAGTGATTGTCACTGTGAAATAAGTCACCATGGGACCAAAGAAGCTTCCAGTGGCACCTGTGGTAAAGAGAGTGAGGAACACCATCGAACTCAAGAAAGAGATTGTAGAAAAATATAGGAGGCACGTCTGAGTGAGCTTGCCAGGATGCAAAAGAAAACCCCATCTACTATCAGCACTATCCTGGCAAAGAGAAATAGATCAAGGAAGCTAATGTTGCAAAAGGGGTTGATATGTTAATGAAAAGTAGATCGAAAACAGTGGATAAGGTTGAGAGTTGTTGATCGTGTGGATAAACAATAAACAATTAGCAGGTGATAGTATTTCCCGACATAATTTTGAAAAGGCAGGTGAACACAGATCTTTCAAGATAATGCCTGGAACCAGTACTGAGGAGAGTGATTTTGCCAACAGAGGCTGGTTTCACAGGTTTAAGCGGGGCAATACCATGTTGTGAGGCATGGTGAGGCAACTCAGACAAACGGCAGCTGAAAATTTGTGAGTGAATTTAAGGGGTTCGTTGAGGCTGAAAAATTACTCCCAACAAGGTTTAATTGTGATGAAACAGGCCTTTTAAAAAATCCCAACAGGACCATCATTACTCAGGAGGAAAAGGCACTGCCAAGACACAAGCCTATGAAAGACAGGCTAACTCAGATGTGTGCCAATGCCAGGGTGATTTTAAAGGGTTTTCTGGGATCACCAGAAAATCCCAGAGCCTTCAAGAAATACAATGTTAAAAATTTTTGTTGGCTTAAGGCTAAACAATGCATGGGTCAATAGGGACTTTTTCATGGAATGGTTGACTGAGTGTTTGGCCCTAGTGTGAAGAAAAAAACCTCCTGAAAAGAAATTGCCATCAAATGCCTCCTGGTACTGGACTGCCCTGCTCATCCTCACAACTTGGAAGAGTGTTTGTCTGACAACTTCAATTTCATCAGAGGAAGTTCTTCCCTACCACTCCCCATCCAGCCCATGGACCAGCAGGCTTCAAACTTCAAGAAACTGTCACCAAAGCAGTGTTTCAGGTGTTTGATGTGACCCAGACACTGCATTGACCCTAAGAGAGTTCTGGAAAGATCACTTCAATTTGTGATTGCATAGGCCTTATAGATAAGGCTTGGGAGGGAGTAATTCCAGGACTTTGAACTCCTTGGAGACCAAGTGGCCAGATTGTGTTGAAAAAGAGGGATTTTGAAGGAGAGGCTGACCCTACCCTGACGACCCCCGTGCCTGTTGTGGAAGATATTGTGGCATTGGGGAACAGCCTGGGGTTGGAGGCAGGGTGAGGATGTGGAAGGTTGGTGGAGGAGCACAGGTAGAGCTAAAACTGAAATGCAACAGCTGGAACTGGAACAGCATCAGACCAGAGCTGAGGTTATTGCTTCACAAGAGGAGGAAGAGAGAGGAAGGATTCAGTGATTAAGGAAATGTGTTCTGTGGAGTAGGTTGCAGACATTTGTTGAAAACACTACCCTGAGCAAGCTGAAATGAGCTATCTGTGCAACCACTTCAGTGACAGAGCCATGTTGCACTTAGAAAATATTAAAGAGTCACAAAACAGAATGGGACAGTTATTTCACGAGTCAGGGAACCAGTGACTTCGCTGGTCCTAGTGGCATTAAAAAGAAAAAGAAGGGAAGTAACCCCAGATAAGGACTTGTTACCTGAAGTCATTTTGGAGGATTCCACTTCAACCACTACCCTGCCCCTGTCATCCTCCCTATCTTCCAGATGCCTGCAACTCTCTTCAATAAAGGTAAGTAAATGTTATTTATTAATCTGTTTTTTATTATTTAGTATGTGAATATTTTTGGGTGGAACGGATTAATTGTATTTACATTATTTCTTATGGGAAATAAGGTTTCGAATTACGTATTTTCGTGTTAAGTAATAGCTCATGGAACGGATTAATTACGTTAGTCGGGGTTCCACTGTATATACGTATATATATTCTCAGAGAGAAATTAGGTCAAATAATAACGATTTCAAATGGGTTAACAGGAGGCTAAAGTATCTTTAAGGGAGAAAAGAGAATTTATAGCCCATCAAAAGAGGAGGTTAACGTTACTGACCAATATGTTCAGTTTAAAAGATAAGTAAAAAGGGATTAGAAAGGCTAAACATGACTATGAAATTAGAGTTGCTAATGAATCAAAGACTAATCCAAAAGGGTTCCTTTAAGGTACAGGACAAAGGTGAGGGAAAAGGGACCTCAAAATTGGGAATGGACGCTGATGGATAACGAACGGGAAATATGTTCTCTATTTAATGTTTATTTTTTGTCAGTCTTTACACAAGAAGACATAAATGAGATTCCAGAAATTAACAGTTATTCAGTTTCTGAAGAATTCAGATTAACTAATATTACTGTCACAGGCGACATGGTTATCAAACATTAGATAAAGTGAAACAAAATAAGTCCCCGGGACCCAATGAGTTGTTTTCCAGGGTACTTAAAGAATGTAAGATAGAACTTAGTCAGTCATTAACAAGCATGTTTTTTGAGTCCATCCTAACTGGTGTTGTGCCAGAGATGTGGAAGATAGCTAATGTAGTTCCTATATTTAAATCAGGGGATAAGTTCATTGCATCAAATTACCATCCAATAAGCCTGATGTCTATAGTAGGCAAATTATTAGAATCAATTATAGCTGATATTATTAGAAGTCATCTTGAAGAGCATAATTTCATTAATGAATCTCAGCATGGGTTCAAGAGAGGTCATTCCTGCCTGACAATAAAACATTTGAGGCAGTAGACAGTGATAAAGAATATATTTATTACAGTGGACCCCCGAGTTTCGTAAAAACTTCACTCCTGAAGTCTGCTCAAGTGCCATTACCGAACGAATTTACTCCCTTAAGGAAAAATGTCACGTAGGTTAGTCTATTTCAGACCCCCAAAAATACACTTCCACAAGCACTTACAATATTATACTTACATAATTGTACGATTTCCGGGTTTACGAAACTCGGGGGTCCACTGTATTTGGATTTCAGTAACCAACAGAAGACCTGCCGTATATGTGCTAGTGTGGAGTATTTTCCTAACAAGTATCCTAAATGCAATATGCAAGCAACACTTGGTCATCGTTCACAGAGTAGTCCGTGGAGTCCAGACAATACTAGCATCTCCGATGAAGGCATTATGACGTGTGTGCAAGTAAATCGGCCATAAAACAGTAATGATCAAAGGGTTCAAAGAGTGGAGAGTTCGACAGAGTTTATCTACAGAGTGCAAAATTGGTTCTGTGCTGTGGTTAAAGGAGAATGAAGATATGATAGTCTGAAATAAAGCCTCTTCTCACTTAATGACGGAGTTCCGTTCCTAAGACCAGTCTGTAAACGAATTCGTCACAAAGTGAGGAGTATACTATAATGGTAGTGGGTTTGTGTCAACCATCTTTGATATTGTTTTAATATCACCTTTGCACCATTTACAGTGGACCCCCGAGTTTCAAAAGGTTCTTACTTCGTAAACTTCGTGTTTCGTAAGCTTTTTACGACTTCGAGAATCGTAAAACCGCTCGTGTTTCGTAACGTATTAGACCTGTCCGCCTGCTCCGCGCCTGCGCGGGACGCAGGCCGCCGCCAGTGAAGCGTTGTTTACCATTGAGAGAACATTACCTAGCGGCTCTTTCAAACATTCACACTACATTTGGTGTTTTTTTGGTGATTTAGTGATTGTCACTGTGAAATAAGTCACCATGGGTCCAAA
Organism: Cherax destructor; assembly: GCA_009830355.1. Classification (NCBI taxonomy): domain Eukaryota; kingdom Metazoa; phylum Arthropoda; class Malacostraca; order Decapoda; family Parastacidae; genus Cherax; species Cherax destructor. The sequence goes on from WNWK01017017.1 coordinate 11,343, forward strand.
GAAGCTTCCTAGTGGCACCCTGTGGTAAAGAAAGTGAGGAACACCATCGAACTGAAGAAAGAGATTATAGAAAAATATGAGTGTGGCGTACGTCTGAGTGATCTTGCCAGGATGTACAACAAAACCCCTTCTACATCGGCTCTATCCTGGCAAAGAGAAATGAGATCAAGGAAGCTAATGTTGCAAAAGGGGTTGATATGTTAACGAAAAATAGATCGAAAACAGTGGATGAGGTTGAGAAGTTGTTGTTGGTGTGGATCCATGAAAAACAGAGAGTGGGTGATAGTGTTTCCATGGCGATAATTTGTGAAAAGGCAAGGAAGTTGCACGCAGATCTTGTCAAGACAATGCCTGCAACCAGTGGTGAGGCAAGTGATTTTAAAGCCAGCAAAGGCTGGTTTGACAGGTTTAAGAAACGTAGTGGCATACACAGTGTTGTGAGGCATGGTGAGGCAGCCAGCTCAGACAAACGTGCAGCTGAAAAATTTGTGCAGGAATTCCAGGGGTTCGTAGAGGCTGAACAATTCCTCCCCCAACAAGTGTTTAACTGTGATGAAACAGGCCTGTTTTGGAAGAAAATGCCCAACAGGCTTAAGGAGATGTGTACAAAGTGGAATGAGTTGCAGACATTTGTTGAAAGACACCACCCTGAGCAACCTGAAATGAGCCTTCTGTGCAGCCACTTCAGTGACAGAGCCATGTCGCACTTCAGGAAAGTGTTGAAGGGTCGCCAGAAACAGAGGACTCTGGACAGTTACTTCACCAGGCAGGGGTCTGGTGACTCTCAAGCTGGTCCTAGTGGCATTAATAGACCCAGAAGGGAAGTAACCCCAGAGAGGGCTTTGACACCTGAAGTCCTTTTGGAGGGGGATTCCCCTTCCAACCACTAACTCCCTGCCCCTTTCAGCAACTCTACCTTCCAGATGCCTGCAACTCTTCAATAAAGGTAAGTAAATGTATATATATATTTTTTGTTTTTAATTTAGTAGGTGAATATTTTTTTGTGGAACGGATTAATTGTATTTACATTATTTCTTATGGGAAATAATGGTTCGAATTTCGAAAACTTTGTGTTAAGTACTAGCTCCTGGAACGGATTAATTACGATATTCGGGGGTCCACTGTATAACATTTCTGGTATATTTTTAAATGTTTATACAGTTGTGGAAAATATTGGTATTTTCCGAAAGTTGTAATTGATAAACTTTCCAATATGAATAGATATCTTGAATGGACTGCTGGTGGCTTAACATTTATGTGGGTATGAAAATAGAACCGTCGGATAAGCGTGGGCAGAGGTGTGAGTGGAGGGGAGAGGGAGATTCAAGTGGTGAGGACAGTCACGGGTGGAGAGGCCTACACGCCAGATATCGGGCGATGGCTTTGGGAATTTGGTGATTGCGACAGCCAGACTGGACTTAATTACTTCACTTCGTAATATGGAGTGATATCAAAGTGTGCGACGCTGTAATTGTGGACATTCGTTCCGGAAATTCCGATATTCGGGCAACAATTTGGTGAAATAACGTGTGATCCGGTCTAATGGGGGTATCGAGAGTTAGGCCTAATTCGGTTATAGTAATACAATGTCACGGTGGGGTGGGGTGAGTGTGAGAATATTGAAGGATCCCTCGGGTGCGACCAGGAGTGGGTAAAGTTATCACATACCTCAAGGAAGTGACTGCAGTAAAATTATACTAGTCGGTCATCTCCCGGAGATTGTTTGTTGCAAGTGGCGGTTTCCCAGATAGACAATCTCTCATAATTCCCCACAACAGTAGTGAACTGTGTACTGAAATAAAGAGAATAGAGCAAATCAGCAGTAATATACATTATTTAGGTACAGTAGGGCCACATTATACGATGTCTGCCTTAAAGCAGACATCGCAAAAGCAGAACGTCATTTTTTCCACTTTTAAATGCATATAAATGCCAGACAACAAGCTTACATTAACTTATATTAAGTTAGCAATAGCACTAGGCATTAAAAAACACAATAAAAGTAAGATACACACAGCATACACTTATTACTTACCTTAAAGTATTAACATTGGCTTAAAAATAGTCTGTGAACCAATTTATGAAAAGATCAGTAGTCATCCAAGCTTTTGAATTGGATTTATAATAAACAGGAGGCTACCTTTTGCATAGTTCTTTAGGGCCCTAGGATTCTCTGAGTGATAAATTATCATAGGTTTTAACTTGCAATCCCCAGCAGCACTAGCTCCTAGCAAGAGTGTTAGTTGAAGACTCAGATGAGTCAAAGGGATGTTAGGAAGCATTTCTTCAGCCATAGAGTAGTCAGGAAGTGTAATAGTCTGGCAAGTGATGTAGTGGAGGCAGGAACCATACATAGCTTTAAGACGAGGTATGATAAAGATCATGAGCAGGAGAGAGAGGACCTAGTAGCGGTCATTGAAGAGGAGGGGCCAGGAGCTAAGTCTCGACCCCTGCAACCACAATTAGGTGAGTACACTCTTGGGTTATCCTGGGTTCTCTACACATATGCTGCTATATGTAACTGTATCTGATGGCTATCTCAGCGATCAACATATACCTTGTTAGTAAGTTCATTCAGGTATACACAAATACAGTTACATAGATTATCATACATAGCAAATATGCGTAGACAACCCAGGATAACCCAAAAAAGTCAGTTCACTGAGTTTAATCATTTCTAACTTGGCACTTAAAGTAAGAGGCTTACGACTCCTCTTTTTATCACAACTAAGCTTAGATGCCATAGTCAATGAGAGCCAACTAGTAAACGAAAGAGTAAACGAGAGAGAGAACGAGATATGGAGTTCAGAGAAGGTAAAAAAAAAAACTGAACAGGTAGTGGGCGATCACTCGGTCAGGCGAAATGAATGCGATTAATACGTGTCCACTTTTAGTTCATTCACATACGTTTGTAAGAGTTTGTGAGACTTTTACCTCAAAATAATTTTTTTTATTATAATAATAATTATCTCACAATACAAATACTCTTACATTGTGTACGAGTTAGTACAAAATAAACAAACAGCAACACTCCCATTCTCATGCAACGCACTATTTTTAGAGTTAATGATAGTACGGGACCCGAGTTCGTAAAACATCACTCCTGAAGTCTGCTCAAGTGCCATTACGACGATTTACTCCTTAGAAAAATGTCACGTAGGTTAGTCTATTCAGACCCCAAAATACTTTTCCACAAGCACTTACAATATTATACTTACATAAATGTACGATTTCCGGGGTTTACGAACTCGGGGTCCACTGTATTACAGTGGGCCCTCGGTTAACGAATACCCGGAAATCATGCAATTATGTAAGTATAATTTTGTAAGTTCTTGTGGAAGTGTATTTTGGGGGTCTGAAATAGACTAACCTACGTGAAATTTTTCCTTAAGGGAGTAAATTGCTCGGTAATGGCACTTGAGCAGACTTCAGGAGTGAAGTTTTTACGAAACTCGGGGTCCACTGTACTATTATTATTATCATAATAAAAGAAGTGCTAAACCCACAAGGGTCGTGAATAACTATATATAGTGAAGGCATATGAAAGGAATATTTTTCTACAAAGTCGTTTGGTAAACAAATATCATATTTGTTAATTTTTATTCTGTGGGTGTATTATCATGTTTATATGCTATGTAACGCGTTTTTTTAAATTATTTTGAAGAAAATATCATAGATGAATTAATGAAAATGTCTATATTAACGTAAAATAAGACATTTAATGTGCCCAAGAGTGATTATTATTAGTATTACGTAATATTTTCCCTCCGCCGGCAACACCATAGCATATAAACAGCATGTTTATATGCTATATAACATGTTTCTTATATAATTTTGAAGAAAAAATCATAGATGGATTAATGAAAATGTCTATATTAACATAAAATAAGACATTTAATGTGCGCAAGAGTGATTATTATTAGTATTACGTAATGTTTTCCCTCCGCCCGGCAACCACACCTACATAGCATATAAACAGCATGTTTATATGCTATGTAACGTGTTTCTCATATAATTTTGAAGAATATATCATAGATGGATTAATGAAAATGTCTATATTGACGTAAAATTGGACATTTAATATGCCCAAGAGTGATGATTACATAATAGAGATGTGCTCACGGAAAATGTAAACAAACCGGGTGGCGCGCGCCGTATCTGAAAGACGCTCGCTGTATACAAAAGTTTTGGTCATAATTTGAACTCGCCGTATTAACGGAACACCGAAAGACGAAACGCCGAAAAGCGGGGCCCTACTGTATGCATACTGGTGAGAGAGCCCAGGGTAACTCTGAGTCGTCGGTAAATGAGTACGTTGCTAAGTGAGGAGAGGCTGTAGTAATGTTAATGATTGTCTAAATATGAAAGTTAATTCCTGCATAGTGACAAGAAAAGGCAAAACATACACTTGAAATAGATATTTAAGAAGAAGATACCTATCAGGAGATGGGTAATTTTATTCCAGTGAAACCTCCACCTTCCCATCAATTCTTAAAATAGCGAGGGTCACCCCGATCCACAAAGGAGATCAAGCAGACTTGAATAACTATAGACCAATATCTAACCTCTGCTCTCTAAAATCTTTGAAAAATTAATTCATAGGCAGATCTATTATTATCTAGTCTCACACAACATACTCAACCCCTGTCAGTTTGGTTTCAGGACTAATAAAAGCACAAATGATGCTATTATACACATGCTAGAACTAATATACACCGCTCTTGAGAATAAAGAAGTCCTGCTGGGAATCTTCATTGATTTATGTAAAGCTTTTGATATAGTTGACCATAATTTGCTACACATTAAATTAACACACTATGGCATAAGAAGGCACTCCCTCAACTTCCTAAAGTCATACCTTAGTAACAGAAGCCAATATGTGTACACAAAGGAGCTAACTCTTCCACACAACCAATTACAGTTAGCATCTCGCAAGGAAGTGTCCTTGGCCCACTCCTCTTCCTCATTTCCATCAATGACCTACCGAATGCATCACAACTACTCAAACTAATATTATTTGCAGATGACACAACATACATCTTCTCTCTCCAAACCCAGTCATACTGGCCAACACTGTTAATACTGAATTGCAGAAAATATCTACCTGGATGATGACTAATAGGCTAACTCTCAATACTGACAAAACCTATTCAATTCAATTTGGAAACAGAGCTACAAATGTTTCATTTAACATAACGCTAAATGGTTCATCCATCACAAGACTCACAGAGGGAAAATTCCTAGGGATCCACCTTGACAGTAGCCTCAAATTTCAGACACATATACAACAAATTTAGAAGAAAATTTCCAAAACAGTAGGAATACTATGTTCCACAATCAGCTCTCCTTGCACTGTATCATTCACTCATCTACCCTTATCTCACCTATGGAATTTGTGCATGGGGATCAACAACATTCAATCACCTAAGACCACTAATAACCCAACAAAAGGCTGCAGTCAGAATGATAACAAATTCTCACTCCAGACAATATACTCCACCAATATTCAAAAGTCTAAAACTACTCACCGTCAAGAACATCCATACTCATTATTGTGCCTACTACATTTATAGAACACTACACTCAAACATAAACCCTCCACTCAAACTTCTCCTCACCAAACCTAACAGGATGCACGACCATAACACTAGACACAGATCACCGTTTGATGTACCCCGTGTCCATATCACACTGTGCATTAACTCTATGCACAAAAAGGGCCCCAAAATTTGGAATTCATTACCAGTAAATACTAAAGTATCCCGGTCTGAACAAAAATTTAAGACTCTTCTCAAAAACCACATACTCACCCTAAACTAAAAACACTATATGTACTCAATACTTAACTTTACCAAATAATATAATTTAATTATTTACTATTGATATAAACAACCTGCAAAATACTTTCAACTTGTCCCAATGTTATATCCCCAGATTGTTAATTTGAGTAAACTTTCTGTCTGCTATAATTAAAAACAAATGTACAACTCAAACAAACTATGATCAATTTCTCTAGTACAGTATTAAGTATAGTCTGTAAGCCATTAAATTTAGTCTGCCCATAATGCCATGGCATGATAGTGGCTCTCTTTGCACTGCAACTCATTATTGAAATTACATAATCTCAATGTAAACTTGCAAGGAAATCAAAATTTGAATTTGAATTTGAAGTTATTCTAACCCCTGGACAGTGAATACCGACTGAGAAATGTAGCGGCGCACAACACCCTCGCTTGACCCATAGTGTCAGATGTTCCAAAGTAGGCAAAACATCATCCATACTGCAGAAGGAGCACAACATAGATGACATAACATTGAGTGAAAGTTAAAGTAATTGAATCGATAAAATCAATGTAACACTAGGATAATGTGCTTGATACGACCATTGATCAAACAGGGGGCCGCTAAAATAAAAGTGCCGGCAAAAATATCACCACTATAAGTATCGGTACTTCCAATACTACCACTACAAGCACTATCACTATAAGTATCACCACTACATGTATCACCACTACAAGTATCACCATTACAAGTACCTCCTCTACAAATATCAGTACTTCCAGTACCAACATTTCAAATACATATCACCACTACAAATATCACCATAAGAATCACCACTACAAATATCACCATAAGAATCACCACTACAAATATCAGTACTTCCAGTTATCACCACTACAAGTATTACCTTTACAGGTATCACCATTACAATTATCAGTACTTTCAGTGCAACCACTGCAAGAAACATCCCTCCAAGTATCACCACTATAAGTACAGTAATTCCTGCAGTAACACTACAAATATCACCACTTCAAGTATCACCACTACAAGTATCACCATTACAAGTATCACAACTATAAGTACAGTAATTCCTGCACTAACACTTCAAGTATCACCACTTCAAGTATCACCACTACAAGTATCAACACTATAAGTATCACCACTACAAGTATCACCACTACAAGTATCACCACTACAAGTATCACCATTACAAGTATCACCACTATAAGTACAGTAATTCCTGCACTAACACTTCAAGTATCACCACTTCAAGTATCACCACTACAAGTATCACCACTATAAGTATCACCACTACAAGTATCACCACTACAAGTATCACCATTACAAGTACCACCACTTCAAGTATCACCACAACAAGTATCACCATTACAAGTATCACCACTATAAGTACAGTAATTCCTGCACTAACACTTCAAGTATCACCACTTCAAGTATCACCACTATAAGTATCACCACTACAAGTATCACCACTACAAGTATCACCACTACAAGTATCACCACTAAGTATCACCATTACAAGTACCACCACTTCAAGTATCACCACTTCAAGTATCACCACTAAAAGTATCACCACTACAAGTATCACCACTACAAGTATCACCACTACAAGTATCACCACTACAAGTATCACCATTACAAGTACTATCACCACTATAAGTACAGTAATTCCTGCACTAACACTTCAAGTATCACCACTTCAAGTATCACCACTACAAGTATCACCACTATAAGTATCATCACTACAAGTATCACCACTACAAGTATCACCATTACAAGTATCACCACTATAAGTACAGTAATTCCTGCACTAACACTTCAAGTATCACCACTTCAAGTATCACCAATACAAGTATTACCACTTCAAGTATCACCACTTCAAGTATCACCACATCAAGTATCACCACTACAAGTATCACCACTACAAGTATCACCACTTCAAGTATCACCACTACATGTATCACCACTTCAAGTATCACCACTTCAAATATCACCACTTCAAGTATCACCACTACAAGTATCACCACTACAAGTGTCACCACTTCAAGTATCACCACTACAAGTATCACCACTTCAAGTATCACCACTACAAGTATCACCACTTCAAGTATCACCACTTCAAGTATCACCACTACAAGTATCACCACTACAAGTATCACCACTACAAGTATCACCACTACAAGTATCACCACTACAAGTATCACCACTTCAAGTATCACCACTTCAAGTATCACCACTACAAGTATCACCACTATAAGCATCATCACTACAAGTATCACACTACAAGTATCACCATTACAAGTATCCACCAGCACAGTATCACCAATACTCAAGTATCACTCAGGTATCATCAATACAAGTATACCACTACTTCAAGTATCACCACTCTACAAGTATCACCACTACAAGTATCACCACTCAAGTATCACCACCATCAAGTATCACCACTCAAGTATCACCACTACAAGTGATCACCACTTCAAGTATCACCACTACAAGTATCACCACCAAGTATCACCACTTCCCCCCCCCCCCCCCCCCCCCCCCCCCCCCCCCCCCCCCCCCCCCCCCCCCCCCCCCCCCCCCCCCCCCCCCCCCCCCCCCCCCCCCCCCCCCCCCCCCCCCCCCCCCCCCCCCCCCCCCCCCCCCCCCCCCCCCCCCCCCCCCCCCCCCCCCCCCCCCCCCCCCCCCCCCTACAAGTATCACCACTACAAGTATCACCACTACAAGTATCACCACTAAGTATCACCACTCAAGTATCACCACTACAAGTATCACCCAAGTATCACCACTTCAAGTATCACCACTACAAGTATCACCACTTCAAGTATCACCACTACAAGTATCACCACTACAAGTATCACCACTTCAAGTATCACCACTTCAAGTATCACCACTTCAAGTATCACCACTACAAGTATCACCACTACAAGTATCACCACTTCAAGTATCACCACTACAAGTATCACCACTACAAGTATCACCACTTCAAGTATCACCACTCAAGTATCACCACTTCAAGTATCACCACTACAAGTATCACCACTTCAAGTATCACCACTACAAGTATCACCACTCAAGTATCACCACTTCAAGTATCACCACTTCAAGTATCACCACTTCAGGTATCACCACTACAAGTATCACCACTTACAAGTATCACCACTACAAGTATCACTATCACTACTAAGTATCACCACTCAAGTATCACCACTACAGGTATCCCCAAATACAAGTATCACCACTTCAAGTACACCACTTCAAGTATCACCACTTCAAGTATCACCACTACAAGTATCACCACTCAAGTATCACCACTACAAGTATCACCACTACAAGTATCACCACTCAAGTATCACCACTTCAAGTATCACCACTCAAGTATCACCACTACAAGTATCACCACTACAAGTATCACCACTCAAGTATCACCACTTCAAGTATCACCACTTCAAGATATCACTACACTTCAAGTATCACCACTTCAAGTATCACCACTCAAGTAATCACCACTACAAGTATCACCACTCAAGTATCACCACTTCAAGTATCACCACTTCAAGTATCACCACTACAAGTATCACCACTACAAGTATCACCACTACAAGTATCACCACTTCAAGTATCACCACTTCAAGTATCACCACTACAAGTATCACCACTACAAGTATCACCACTTCAAGTATCACCACTTCAAGTATCACCACTTCAAGTATCACCACTACAAGTATCACCACTACAAGTATCACCACTTACAAGTATCACCACTCAAGTATCACCACTAAGTATCACCACATTACAAAGTATCACCACTTCAAGTATCACCACTTCAAGTATCACCACTTCAAGTATCACCACTACAAGTATCACCACTTCAAGTATCACCACTACAAGTATCACCACTACAAGTATCACCACTTCAAGTATCACCACTACAAGTATCACCACTTCAAGTATCACCACTTCAAGTATCACCACTACTATTATCAATCAAACCAAATTAAATCAAAATCAAAATGTTTATTTGCTTGTAAATCTTACAATGTGTGTTTACATGTTATAAAATATTAATTACAAAGAAGGTCACTAGCATGCCGAGGCATTTCCCGCAGACTAGTACTAATTCTTACTCTATATTGATATAGTACGTTATGGAGCAGTATATTTGAACATACATTATTAAATAGTACACTATTATGTAGTACAAATCATATAATAATATTACAAATGGTAGATTTAGTGATGGGATTGAATTGGTCTTGGCATGATACACTGTTTCTATTAAAGTTTATACTATACTGGAAGGTTATCTTAGGCTAACTTAGTACAAGTATCACTACAAGATACACTGTTTCTATTAAAGCTTATACTATACTGGAAGATTATCTTAGGCTAACTTAGTACAAGTATCACTACAAGATACACTGTTTCTATTAAAGTTTATACTATACTGGAAGATTATCTTAGGCTACTAGTACAAGTATCACACTACAAGTATACACTAAGTTACTACAAGTATCACTCTTACAAGTATCACTCTACTACAAGTATCACCACTACAAGTATCACCACTACAAGTATCACCACTACAAGTATCACCACATAACTCAAGTACATCCACACAAGTTATATTACCATTCAAGTATCACCACTACAAGTATTCACACTATCAAGTATCACCACTTCAAGTATCACCACTACAAGTATCACCACTACAAGTATCACCACTACAAGTATCACCACTAAGTACAGTAATTCACCACTACATATCCAAGTATCACCACTACAAGTATCACCACTACAAGTATCACCACTACAAGTATCACCACTACAAGTATCACCACTACAAGTATCACCACTACAAGTATCACCACTACAAGTATCACCACTACAAGTATCACCACTACAAGTATCACCACTACAAGTATCACTCACTACAAGTATCACCACTACAAGTATCACCACTACAAGTATCACCACTACAAGTGTCACCACTACAAGTATCACCACTACAAGTATCACCACTACAAATATCACCACTACAAGTATTATCACTTCAATTATCACCACTACAAGTATCACCACTACAAGTATCACCACTACAAGTATCACCACTACAAGTATCACCACTACAAGTATCATCACTACAAGTATCACCACTACAGGTAACACCACTACAAGTATTAATACTTCCATTACAACACTTACAACAACCACACTACACCTACAACAACCACACTACACCTACAACAACCACACTACACCTACAACAACCACACTACACCTACAACAACCACACTACACCTACAACAACCACACAACACCTACAACAACCACACTACACCTACAACAACCACACTACACCTACAACAACCACACTACACCTACAACAACCACACTACACCTACAACAACCACACTACACCTACAACAACCACACTACACCTTCAAGAACCACACTACACCTACAACAACCACACTACACCTACAACAACCACACTACACCTACAACAACCACACTACACCTGTAACACATTTAAAAGAGGTAAGGCCAGGAGCTGAGACTCAACCCCAACAACTACATATAGGTGAGCACACACATTAGGATATGGTTTCCTCTTCTCATAGTATAGTCATACATAATTAAAGGCAAGTACATAAAGATTCCAAAGTCACTATATTCTCTATATTCACTAAATTCTCTACAAGCTCACACTGGTATAGTCATACATATTTATTAGTAAATACATAAATATTGTAAATTCAGTATATTCTCTGTATTGTCTACAAGCTCACACTTGTATATCTTTATAGAGTGTTAATTTATACTTGTATTGTTGTTTGACTTGGAGAAGACAGACCATGGAGCCACGACACCGCTTAGTGCTTCGTGGTTTATCAGAAAATACTACAACAGCGAAGGTGTTCGATTCCCTTGATAAATATGGGCCAGTGGTATCCTACACTCGTCCCTTGATGCCCGAGGGTTCACTATGTGATTATTGTTATGTAATTTATCAAAATGATGACATGGCTGCTCGGCTATGGCAGAAGGGTCAACTTATGGTCAACGGTACAATGTTGACTGTTCACTGGCAAAACACTCTTTCTGAAGACTCCCTAAATCCCTTGTTCAAAATTTACATCAAGAACCTTACCTCCAACCATACTCGAGAATCACTGTTAAAATACTTCAGTGTATTTGGTAAAATAATTAGTGTAGAGTTGGATACAGAAGAAAAAGAGGCAACCATCATCTTCGAAAAAATTGAATCACTATTCTCCTTAGCATTGTGTGATACACATGTTATTGAGGATACTCTTGTTGAAGTTGTAATAGAAGGAGTAGGTAGTAAAGTATTTGTTGGTGATCTTCAAGACAACACAGACGAGAGTGAAGTGAAGGATGAACTTGGAATGTTTGGCTTGGTCATCAAGTGGAAGCGACTGCAACGTGCTGGAAAGCCAGCTTCTTATGCTATTGTAACCTATGCCACTGAAGACCAAGCTAATGCTGCAATTGAAGCAGGATATATTACAGTGGAAGGTCAAAGATTTCCATTAAAATCTCCAAACAACAAACCAAAATTATATTTCAGTGACCCTCCAATAGCCACTATTTTAACACATAAAGAAATGGAAAATTCAGCTTGTATAAAATCAACAGAAGATCCCACCCCAGTCTTTGAGCCAACAGAAGATCCTGCCCCAGTCTTCAAGCCAACCAAAGATCCCACCCAAGTCTTCAAGCCAGCAGAAGATCCTGCCCCAGTCTTCAAGCCAGCAGAAGATCCCGCCCCAGTCTTCAAGCCAACAGAAGATCCCGCCCCAGTCTTCAAGCCAGCCGAAGATCCAACCCCAGTCTTCAAGCCAACGGAAGATCCTGCCCCAGTCTGCAAGACAACAGAAGATACTGCTCCATTTAACAGTGTGGCACCTTTTCCAAGAAAACGTAAAACCCCTTCAGATTATGACAATTCACTTCAGAGTGATCCAGATGTTTGTAAGGTCACAAAACTACCTCGTTTAGAACCAGAACGATTAATTCCCACCTCTCCTTCCCCTCAACAACAGGCTGGCACAAAGTTTTCATTAAAAATTTACCAGAAAATTTTCAACGACAGGGTATTATAGAGGTTTTTAAAAAGTTTGGGAAACTCAATATGGTATGGATTAAACAAGGAGCTAACTTTGGGTTTATTATATTCGATGATGAGAAGTGCGCCCGCAAAGCAGTCGCTCATGGACCCCATATCATTGGTGGAAAAGAAATTATACTAGATCTGCAAGGATCCACTAAAGTAGCAGAATCCTCTACAATCTTTGTGGGAGGCTTAAATATGTCTGTGGACGTTGTACAAGTGTGTGATGCTCTCTCTCAATTTGGTACAGTCCTGAAAAGTCAACGACAAAATCAAGCTTCTTATATGTTTGCTACGTTTTCCTCAGAAGAAGCAGCACACAAAGCCATCTCAGCAGGTTGTATGACCGTTAATGGACGCCGACTGTTCTTGAAACAAGCAACGAAACACTGAGTCCAAAACTATGTACTATACAGTGGACCACCGAGTATCGTAATTAATCCGTTCCAGGAGCTATTACTTAACTTGAAGTTTACGAAATCTGAACCATTATTTCCCATAAGAAATAATGTAAATACAATTTATCCGTTCCACAAAAAAATATTCATGCAAAATAATTAAAAACAATATATATATACATTTACTTACCTTTATTGAAGAGTTGCAGGCATCTGGAAGGTAGAGTTGCTGACAGGGGCAGGGTGTTAGTGGTTGGAAGGGGAATCCCCCTCCAAAAAGACTTCAGGTAACAAGTCCCTCTCTGGGGTTACTTCCCTTCTTGGTCTTTTAATGCCACTAGGACCAGCTTGAGAGTCACTAGACCCCTCCCTGGTAAAGTAACTGTCCAGAGTCCTCTGTTTCTGGTGACTCTTCAACACTTTCCTGAAGTGGGACATGGCTCTGTCACTAAAGTGGCTGCACAGAAGGCTCATTTCAGCTTGCTCAGGGTGGTGTCTTTCAACAAATGTCTGCAACTCATTCCACTTTGTACACATCTCCTTAAGCACTGAAGAAGGCACCTCCTGTCTCTCACCCTCCTCCTTTGAAGCAATAACCTCAGCTGTGGTCTGTTGCTGTTCCAGATGAAGCTCTTGCAGCTCTTCAGTTGTTAGCTCTACCCTGTGCTCCTCCACCAACTCTTCCACATCCTCACCACTCACCTCCAACCCCAGGCTGTTCCCCAATGCCACAATATCTTCCACAATGGGCACAGGGTCGTCAGGGTCAGGGTCAGCCTCAAATCCTTCAAAATCCCTCTGTTGGACACAACCTGGCCACAATGGTCTCCAAGCAGAGTTCAAAGTCCTGGAAGTCACTCCCTCCCAAGCCTTACGTATGAGGTGTATGCAATGCACAATATTGAAGTGATCTTTCCAGAACTCTCTTAGGGTCAACTCAGTGTCCGAGGTCACTTCAAAGCACTTTTCAAACACTGCTTTGGTGTACAGTTTCTTGAAGTTGGAAATGACCTGCTGGTCCATGGGCTGGATGAGAGGAGTGGTGTTAGGAGGCAAGAACTTCACTCTGATGAAATTAAACTTGTCAGACAAACACCCTTGCAAGTTGTGAGGGTGAGCAGGAGCATTGTCCAGTACCAGGAGGCACTTGAGTCCCAATTTCTTTTCCAGGAGGTATTTCTTCACACTAGGGCCAAACACTCCAGTCACCCATTCATTGAAAATCTCCGTAGTGACCCATGCCTTGGTGTTAGCCTTCCAAAGCACACACAAATTATTCTTGTCAACACTGTGATTCCTGAAGGGTCTGGGATTTGCATAGTGATACACCAGTAAAGGCTTCACTTTAAAATAAAATTACCACTGGCATTGGCACACATCATAAGAGTTAGCCTGTCTTTCATAGGCTTGTGTCCTGGCTGTGCCTTTTCCTCCTGAGTAATGAAGGTCCTGTTGGGCATTTTCTTCCAAACCAGGCCTGTTTCATCACAGTTAAACACTTGTTGGGGGAGGAATTGTTCAGCCTCTACGAACCCCTGGAATTCATGCACAAATTTTTCAACTGCACGTTTGTCTGAGCTGGCTGCCTCACCATGTCTCACAACACTGTGTATGTCACTACATTTCTTAAACCTATCAAACCAGCCTTTGCTGGCTTTAAAATCACTCGCCTCACCACTGGTTCCAGGCATTGTCTTGACAAGATCTGTGTACAACTTCCTTGCCTTTTCACAAATTATCTCCATGGAAATACTATCACCCGCTCTCTGTTTTTCATTGATCCACACCAACAACAACTTCTCAACCTCATCCACTTTTTTCGATCTATTTTTCGCAACATTAGCTTCCTTGATCTCATTTCTCTTTGCCAGGATAGAGCTGATAGTAGATGGGGTTTTCTTGTACATCCTGGCAAGCTCACTCAGACGTACGCCACTCTCATATTTTTCTATAATCTCTTTCTTCAGTTCGATGGTGTTCCTCACTTTCTTTACCACAGAGGTGCCACTAGGAAGCTTCTTTGGACCCATGGTGACTTATTTCACAGTGACAATCACTAAACCACTAAAAAAGACACCAAATGTATTGTGAATGTTTGAAAGAGTGCACTGGGTAATGTTCTCTCAATGGTAAACAACGCTTCACTGGCGGCGTCCTGCGTTCTGCGCAGGTGCGGAGCAGGTGGACAGGTCTAATATGTTACGAAACACGAGCCAGTTTACGATTCTCGAAATCGAAAAAAGCTTACGAAACACGATCTTTACGAAATAAGAACCTTATGAAACTCGGGTGTTCACTGTACAGTGGACCCACGGATTTCGTACAGCTCCCAACTCGAACAATTATGTAATTGTATTTTTGTTAGTGCTTTTGTAAGTGTATTTTTGGGGCCTAAAAGGACTTATCTAATTTACATTATTCTTTATGGGAACAAATTCGTTCGGTAACGGCACTCGAACAGTATTCTGGAACGAATTATTGACGAAATCCGGTGGTCCACTGAACTTATTATTATAGCTGGGTGCCGGAGGAAAGGCTGAGGGACTTACCTCATCTTTTGTGATAAATGGTTTAAAACTGACAAGTTAAAGATTGAGACACTTATGCAACATATGAGAATCTTTATTGAAGAAATGTTTTGCCACACAGTGGCTTCATCAGTCCAATACAAAGCAGAAAGGTATAAGGAGAGGAGGAGTTTGAGGTAATCAGTCCCTCAGCCTGGAATCGATGTGTTCAGTCCATCAATCTTGTAGAAAGTACAGCATAGGGCCATAGAAATGGCTTACAGATGACACCCGAATCTGTATGACAGTGTCCACTGTTGAAGACACTGCAAGACTCCAAGCAGACATAAACCAAATCTTTAAATGGGCTGCACAAAACAATATGAAGTTCAATGATGAGAAATTTCAATTACTCAGATACGGAAAACGTGAAGAAATTAAAATCGCATCGGAGTACAAAACTAATTCCAACCACACAATAGAGCGAAAAACTAATGTCAAAGACCTGGGAGTGATCATGTCAGAGGATCTCACCTTCAAGGACCATAACAAAGTAGCAATTGCATCTGCTCGAAAAATGACAGGATGGATAATGAGAACCTTCAAAACCAGGGATGCCAAGCCCATGTTGACACTTTACAGATCGATTGTTCTATCTAGGCTGGAATATTGCGGCACACTAACTGCACCTTTAAAGGCGGGTGAAATTGCTGACCATGAAAATGTGCAGAGAACCTTCACCGCACGCATAAGTGCGATAAACCACCTCAACTACTGGGAACGCTTGAAGTTCCTAAACCTGTACTCTCTAGAACACAGGCGGGAGAGATACATTATTATATACACATGGAAAATTCTCGAGGGCTTAGTACCAAACTTGCACACAAAAATCACTCCCTACGAAAGCAAAAGACTCGGCAGGCGATGTAACATCCCCCCAATGAAGAGCAGGGGTGCCACTAGAACGTTGAGGGACAACACAATAAGTGTCAGGGGCCCAAGATTGTTCAACTGCCTCCCAGCATACATCAGGGGGATTACCAACAAACCCCTGGCTGTCTTCAAGCAGGCACTGGACAGGCACCTCAAGTCGGTACCTGATCGCCTGGGCTGTAGTTCGTACGTTGGACTGCGTGCGGCCAGCAGTAACAGCCTGGTTGATCAGGCTCTGGTCCAACAGGAGGCCTGGTCACAGACCGGGCCGCGGGGGCGTTGACCCCTGGAATTCTCTCCAGGTAGACTCCAGGTAGGTAGACTGTAGTCAGGTGAGTCGAAGCAGGAGGAGGCGGGATCACAGTGGAACCATCCACTAGTGTAAGTAGGTATTTGTACAAAGGTTGGGCAAGTGTTGAAGAATTCCTTGTATCAAGATCCCATGATGCAACATCATGGGATCTTGATACAAGGAATATGTATTGATAAAGCCACTGGATGGCAAAACGTCTACAATAAAGATACCCAGATGTTGCACATGTGTCTAATTTTGAGAGGGAAAGTTGTATGAGTATTAGTGAAGAGTTAGAGGTGAGTGTGGAGGAACTGGGTAAGCAATGGGGAAGGTTGTATGAGGATAATTGAAAGGAAACAATGATATTCAATACTGATAAGTGATATTCAATACTGATAAGTGATATTCAATACTGATAAGCAATATTCAATACCGATAAGAAGAAGAATAAGATAGGGTGCAATGTGACCAGACACAGCAAAAGAATTATAATGGATTAAGTTTGTTGAGTATAGCTTGATAACAGGTAAGGTGACACAAACACTTTGTAGATAGACACAGTTCAAAATAACTCGAGGAAATTCTGTTGAATATATGGGAAAAACTGTAAAATACAATTATTAAGGAAACAGTGAGGGACAAGAGAGATTATCCGTATGGCTTTATTAGATTAGGAAGAGAAGGTATGTGTGGGTTAAGTGTTTACACTAAATACAGTGGTACCTCTACTTACGAGCACCTCCCAACTCGAACAATTGTGTAAGTGTATTTTTGAGGTGCTTTTGTAAGTGTATTTTTAGGGGTCTGAAATGAATTAACCTATTTTTCATTATTTCTTATGGAAAAAAATTCCTTCGGTATCGGCACTTGAATAGTCGACTGGAACGAATTTTGCTCGTAAGTAGAGGTACCACTGTACTGAGTAATTCTTAAGAGTAAGGAGCTGTGTCTTGTTATGGATTTGGAAAAGGTAAATAAACAGGGAAGACAAGTGAGGGAAGTGGCAAGTGATGCAAATGTATTTTATCAAGACAAATGTGAAGTTTTCTAGTAAAAACGCCTCTTAGATTGGACTGTGTAATTTAACTGCTTGTTTCATTTATTTATAACTGTGATTGTAATATAAGTGAATGCTATTGTTAGGGAGAGGTGTAGGCTTGAAAGATGGTAAAAATATGAAGTGAGTGTTACAGTGTGAGTCAGTGTTACAGTGCGAGTCAGTGTTACAGTGAGAGTCAGTGTTACAGTGTGAGTCAGTGTTACAGTGTGAGTCAGTGTTACAGTGTGAGTCAGTGTTACAGTGTTACAGTGTGAGTCAGTGTTACAGTGTGAGGATCAAGCCTCCACCACTCCTTGTGCTGAATGATCCACAAAGGTTTAGAGAATCACATAATACCTGGAGAGAGTTACCTGGAGAGAGTTCTAGGGGTCAACGCCCCTGCAGCCCGGTCTGTGACCAGGCCTCATGTTGGATCAGAGCCTGATCAACCAGGCTGTTACTGCTGGCCGCACACAGTCCAACGTACGAACCACAGCCTGGCTGGTCAGGTACCGACTTTAGGTGCCTGTCCAGTGCCTGCTTGAAGACAACCAGGGGTTTGTTGGTAATCCCCCTGATGTATGCTGGGAGGCAGTTGAACAGTCTTGGGCCCCTGACACTTATTGTGTTGTCTCTCAATGTGTTAGTGGCACCCCTGCTTTTCATCAGGGGGATGTTACATCGCCTGCCGAGTCTTTTGTTTTCATAGGGAGTGACTCTCATATGCAAGTTTGGTACTAATCCCTCGAAAATTTTCCAAGTGTATACAATAATGTATCTCTCCCGCCTGCGTTCTAGGGAGTACAGGTTTAAGAACTTCAAGCGTTCCCAGTAACTGAGGTGGTTTATCGCAGTTATGCGTGCCGTGAAGGTTCTCTGCACATTTTCTAGGTCAGCAATTTCACCTGCCTTGAAAGGTGCAGTTAGTGTGCAGCAATATTCCTGCCTAGATAGAACAAGCGACCTGAAAAGTGTTAACATGGGCTTGGCATCCCTGGTTTTGAAGGTTCTCATTATCCATCCTGTCATTTTTCTAGCAGATGCGATTGCTACGGAGTTATGGTCCATGAAGGTGAGATCCTCTGACATGATCACTCCCAGGTCCTTGACATTAGTTTTTCGCTCTATTGTGTGGTTGGAATTTGTTTTGTACTCCGACTAGATTTTAATTTCCTCACATTTTCCATATCTGAGTACTAATTGAAATTTCTCATCATTGAACTTCATATTGTTTTCTGCAGCCCATTTAAAGATTTGGTTGATGTCTGCTTGGAGTCTTGCAGTGTCATGCAGATTCGGGTGTCATCTGCAAAGGAAGACACTGCACTGTGGCTTATATCCCTATGTCCGATATGAGGATGAGAAACAGGATGGGAGCTAGTACTGTGGCTTGTGGAACAGAGCTTTTCACTGTAGCCACCTCAGACTTTACTCTGTTGACTACTACTCTTTGTGTTCTACTTGTTAGGAAATTATAGATACATCTACCAAATTTTCCTGTTATTCCTTTATCATGCATTTTGTTTGCTATTACACCATGGTTACACTTGTCAAAGGCTTTTGCAAAGTCTGTGTATATAACATCTGCATTCTGTTTGTCTTCTAGAGCATCCAGGACCTTGTCGTAGTGGTCCAGTAGTTGGGACAGACAGGAGCGACCTGCTCTAAACCCATGCTGCCCTGGGTTGTGTAACTGATGGGTTTCAAAATGAGTGGTGATCTTGCTTCTTCTTTCAAAGATTTTTATGATATGGGACGTTAGCGCTATTGGTTTGTAGTTCTTTGCTATTTATTGCTTTACTGCCCTCTTTGTGGAGTGGGGCTATGACTGTTGTTTTTAGGAACTGCGGGATGACCCCAGTGTCCATGCTCCCTCTCCATAAGATGTTAAAAGCATGTTGTTGATGAACACGGAGTTCCACGAGTCTAGGCCTGGAGCGGAGTGCATGGGCATGTCATTTATTGCCTTTTCGAAGTCATTTGGCATCAGGGTAATGTCAGATAAGCTTGCGTCTGCTAAGTTCTGTGGCACTCTCATAAAAAATTCATTTAGGTCTTCGACTTTCAGTCTGGTTAGCGGCTTGCTAAAAACTGAGTCATACTGGGACTTTAGTAACTCACTCATTTCCTTGCTGTCATCTGTGTAGGACCCATCTCGTTTAAGTAGGGGCCCAATACTTGATGTTGTTCTCGACTTTGATTTGGCATAAGAAAAGAAATTCTTTGGGTTTCTTTCAATTTCATTTATGGCTTTTAGTTCTTCCCACATTTCTTGATTCCTGTAAGATTCCTTTAGTTTTAATTCGGTTTGCTATTTCTCTGACCAGTGTCTCCCTACGTATTTCAGATATATTGGCCTCTTGTAGCCGCTCTGTTATTCTTTGCCTTCTCCTGTATTGGGAGCACCTCTCTCTTTCTAGTTTGCATCTTCTCCTCCTTTTCCTTAAGGGAATTTGCCTTGAGCAAACCTCAAGTGCCACAGAGTTAATTTGTTCTAGACATAGGTTAGGATCCGTGATGCTTAGGCTATCTTCCCAGTTTATGTCATTTACCTTATGTTTTTGTTATTGAAGTTGAATTTGGAGAAGGCTCCCTCACGACTGATCACATTTTGTCGATCTGGGGCTCCCCGCATACATGTCTGGACCTCTATTATGTTGTGATCTGAGTACAGTGGACCCTCGGAAATCGAACACTCCCAACTCGCCCTTTTATGTAAGTTTATTATTGTAAGTGCTTTTATAGGTGTATTTTTGGGGGTCTGAAATGGACTAATCTAATTTACATCATTCCTTATGGGAATAAATTCGTTTAGTAACAGCACTTGAACAGCATTCTAGAATGATGAATGTTCGATTTCCAGGGGTCCACTGTATATTGTTTTTGATATGATGACATTTCGTATCAGATCATCATTGTTGGTGAAGATGAGGTCCAGCGTATTCTCTAATCTTGTAGGCTCTACTATTTGCTGGTTTAAGGTGAATTTGGTGCAGAGATTTAACCCTCAGGGTCCACGAATTTAAAAAAAAAAAAAAAATTTGTTTATGGAATGATAGAGAATCTTTTTCCGATCATAACGACACAAAAATTATGAAATTTGATCGAAAACTAACGGAATTATGATTTCGCGAAGTTAGCGGTATCAATGGCATTTACGCATCGGCGTTTTCGCCTACTTTGAACCCTATTTTCAGCAAATTACAATATTTCACTCTACTAAAATTATAGCTATTTCGCTAGAACTTCATTTATTCTATCGATTGAGTACAAGAAACCGCCTATTTACCAATTTCAACTACCCAAAATAGTGGTCAGAAAATGGCAATTTGGCCAATTTCACACAAATTTCAAATGATGTTAATTTCAAAATAGGGTCCATAATAAACAAGGCAGACATTCCTGGCACTAAAATAACATCTTCTCTGTTCATTAGTCACGTCACCAGGCCCCTCTTACATTACTTTTGCTTTCCATTTTGAATTTTTATTCTCACAAAAAATAGAAGATTTACTGTTATGTATACAACTGCATCATTGTAAAAATGGTATAAATAACATCAGTGCACTTGTGCAAGAATATTAGACTCTCCAGTTGATGTGTATTGGACGCATGTTGTGATTTGTTTACTCTTAAACATCGGCCCAAATCGAACATTTTCGCTACTTTGCGCTCAGTTTCAAGGTACTTGTCATCGTAAAACCAGTCCAAATTATCTTTAATTCTGTAATATATCATCAATTCTATACAATGAGACTAAGAAAACGATAATACAAGCATAAATTCCATACGAAAATAGACTGCAAAATCGCTGTTTTAAACCAAAAACACGGTCAGAGTTTTTTTTTCTTCATTATGCACTGTGTGGTGCAGGAATATTTTTATACTGTGCACACTGACCGCACAGACCCATTCAATCATATCTAGGCCTAACAGCCTGTTTCTGCTTGATTTGAGAGCTCTAGAATTTAGGCGTACTAGTACGTCAATAACCACAGTGCATAAAACGTACTTGTACGACCATAACCCCGAAAAGGTTAAAAGTTTATGTGAGTGTGAGTTTTCATCTGAGCTGCCTTCTGGTGTTATCTCTGCTACCACATTGTTTGCAATATTTCTCCATTTTAAGATAAGATAAGATAAGATTTCATCGGATTTTTAACCCCGGAAGGTTAGCCACCCAGGATAACCCAAGAAAGTCAGTGCGTCATCGAGGACTGTCTGTCTTATTTCCATTGGGGTCCTTAATCTTATCCCCCAGGATGCGACCCACACCAGTCGACTAACAATCAAGGTACCTATTTGCTGCTAGGTGAACATGACAACAGGTGTAAGGAAACACGTCGAAATGTTTCTACCCGCCGGGAATCGAACCCGGGCCCTCCGTGTGTGAAGCGAGAGCTCTGGCCACCAGACCACCGGGCCACCGGTGCCTTAGGTTGAAATCCCCCTGGAGCAAGATGTTGGGGGCAGGAGCTGGAAGATTTTCCAGACAGTGGTCAATTTTCAGAAGCTGTTCCTGGAATTGTTGGGACGTTGCATCTGGAGGCTTGTATACAACCACGATGACCAGGTTTTGGTTCTCGATCTTTACTCCTAATACTTCAACTACATCATTAGAGGCATTTAGTAGTTCTGAACATATAAGTGACTCTGTGATATACAGGCCAACCTACCCCCCTTCCCTCTGTCACATCTGTATAGGTTGTAGCCCGGGATCCATATTTCATTGTCCAAGTGATCTCTTATGTGGGTCTCTGTGAAAGCCGCAAACATAGCATTTGACTCTGTAAGCAGTCCACGGATGTAAGGTATCTTGTTGTTTGTTGCTGGCTTTAGACCCTGTATATTTGCAAAGATGAATGTCGTTGGGTTGGTGGTATGGGGGAATCTTTTTTTCCTCGCACTAATATCTGTTGTTTTGGAGTGGAGGCCATTGACTGTGGTTCCACTCCAGAAATGATTGCAGTTGGTGTATGATTTCTGTCATTTCCTGCCAACCTTTTTTCCTTCCTGGCGCTAAAAAACCTCTCTCTCCAGAGTGGCTGTGGCTACCCAGGTTTTGCCATGGTCTGGATGTTCTGTGTCATCTTGTACCCTTTAGGTGGTGTGCCTGGCAATATAAGTTATAGCACTATCTTTCCTGAACTGATGAGTGGCACATTTCAGCTTACAGGACAGGAGGTTGCATTTTCCTGTTGTCATATGGGCACGGCATTTTCTTGGATGGTCATAATTGCATGTCCCATCTGTTTTCCCAGATATTCCATGCCTGCAGATACCAAGTGCATAATATTTACATAGGCCAGATTCCGAAAAGAAGTTGCTGAGGATGGTGGAGGAGTTTGGGAGTGTATGTAATTAAAAGACAGAAGTTATTGAGGATAAAAGAAGTTGACGAGAATAAGAAGCCAAGGCAGTGAAAGATGTCAGTCAATGAGAATAAGAAGTAAAGGCAGTGAAAGATGTCAGTCAATGAAAATAAGAAACCAAGGCAGTGAAAGATGTCAGTCAATGAGAATAAGAAGTCAAGGCAGTGAAAGATGTCAGTCAATGAGAATAAGAAGTCAAGGCAGTGAAAGATGTCAGTCAATGAGAATAAGAAGTCAAGACAGTGAAAGGTGTCAGTCAATGAGAATAAGAAGTCAAGGCAGTGAAAGATGTCAGTCAATGAGAATAAGAAACCAAGGCAGTGAAAGATGTCAGTCAATGAGAATAAGAAACCAAGGCAGTGAAAGATGTCAGTCAATGAGAATAAGAAGTCAAGGTATTGAAAGATGTCAGTCAATGAGAATAAGAAGCCAAGGCAGTGAAAGATGTCAGTTAATGAGAATAAGAAGTCAAGGCAGTGAAAGCTGTCAATCAATGAGAATAAGAAACCAAGGCAGTGAAAGATGTCAGTCAATGAGAATAAGAAACCAAGGCAGTGAAAGATGTCAGTCAATGAGAATAAGAAGTCAAGGTAGTGAAAGATGTCAGTCAATGAGAATAAGAAGCCAAGGCAGTGAAAGATGTCAGTCAATGAGAATAAGAAGTCAAGGCAGTGAAAGCTGTCAGTCAATGAGAAAAAGAAGTCAAGGCAGTGAAAGATGTCAGTCAATGAGAATAAGAAGGTAGTGAAAGATGTCAGTCAATGAGAATAAGAAGACAAGGCAGTGAAAGATGTCAGTCAATGAGAATAAGAAACCAAGGCAGTGAAAGATGTCAGTCAATAAGAATAAGAAGTCAAGGCAGTGAAAGATGTCAGTCAATGAGAATAAGAAACCAAGGCAGTGAAAGATGTCAGTCAATGAGAATAAGAAGTCAAGGCAGTGAAAGATGTCAGTGAATGAGAATAAGACGTCAAGGCAGTGAAAGATGTCAGTCAATGAGAATAAGAAGTCAAGGCAGTGAAAGATGTCAGTCAATGAAAATAAGAAACCAAGGCAGTGAAAGATGTCAGTCAATGAGAATAAGAAGTCAAGGCAGTGAAAGATGTCACTCAATGAGAATAAGAAGTCAAGGCAATGAAATATGTCAGTCAATGAGAATAAGAAACCAAGGCAGTGAAAGATGTCAGTCAATGATAATAAGAAGTCAAGGCAGTGAAATATGTAAGTCAATGAGAATAAGAAGTCAAGGCAGTGAAAGATGTCAGTCAATGAGAATAAGAAACCAAGGCAGTGAAAGATGTCAGTCAATGAGAATAAGAAGTCAAGGCAGTGAAAGATGTCAGTCAATGAGAATAAGAAGTCAAGGCAGTGAAAGATGTCAGTCAATGAGAATAAGAACCAAAGGCAGTGAAAGATGTCAGTCAATGAGAATAAGAAGTCAAGGCAGTGAAAGATGTCAGTCAGAGGCAGAGTGGAAGGATGTTGTGAATGTACAGTGGTACCCCGAGTTTTGTACTGCTCCCAATTCGAACAATTATGTAAGTGTATTATTGTAAGTGCTTTTGTAAGTGTATTTTTGGGGGTCTGAAATGGACTAATCTAATTTACATTATTCCTTATGTGAACAAATTCGTTCAGTAACAGCCTCGTCACTAATCGAGGAATCACACCTTACTGACACTTCAAAAGTGTCACCACCCAAAATTAAAACATTGTTTTATGTTTACTGGGAAATTCCTTTCAATCTGTTTATTATTAATGGAAATATAACATGAAATAGGTCAATGACTTACTTCCAAGATATTCCAGGAAACATCTGCATAGCTGATTACTTGGGATTTTTTTTTTTTTTTTTAAATCGCACTTTTTTCAGTCTTTGCATAGGGTAAGAATGATTCTTCTATTGTTACCCTCTAGGCGCGTAACGTTTTCTCGGTCACTTTTTTTTTTATCCTTCTCCGCCCTCCGCCCTTCAGTTTTTATCATGCTTCTACATTATTTATGTTATACCAAATAATTTTCTGGAATAAATATGATAAGTAGGTAATATTTATTGATAGTAATAGTATAATTATACAATATTTTATAGTGGGATGAAGTGTCATGAGTTACTGAGACACTGCTGCTTCTCCATCTGCTGTAGCTCTGCCCACTTTGTAATGATGCCAAATGCTGAATTAAATACATATACATATTAGAAAAAAAATAAAAATGAAACTCCAACTTGATAACTTTATTTTAATTTGCATAACTCTTATACAGTGGACCCCTGAGTAACAAGTAAAATTCATTCCAGAAGCCTGCTCAAGTGCCATTACCAAATGAATTTACTCCCTTAAGAAATAATGTCAAGTAGGTTAGTCCATTTCAGACCCCCAAAAATACATTTACAAAAGCACTTACAATACAGTGGACCCTCGGTTAACGAAAGGTCCCGTTAACGAAAATTTCGGAAAACGTAAGCTTTTTTCGGAATCGGTTAGCGAAAAATTCCTCGGTTACCGAAAGGTATTAGACGTGTCCGCCTGCTCCGCGCAAGCGCAGGACACCAGTGAAGCATTGTTTACCATTGAGAGAACATTACCTAGCGCGCTCTTTCAAAGATTCACAATATATTTGGTGTCTTTTTTGGTGGTTTAGTGATTGTCACTGTGAAATAAGTCACCATGGGTCCAAAGAAGCTTCCTAGTGGCACCCCAGTGGTAGCATTCATGGAGGGAGTGTAGCATTCATGGAGTGAGTGTAGCATTCATGGAGTGAGTGTAGCATTCATGCAGGGAGTGTAGCATTCATGCAGAGTGTAGCATTCATGCAGAGAGTGTAGCATTCATGCAGGAGTGTAGCATTCATGCAGGGAGTGTAGCATTCATGCAGGGAGTGTAGCATTCATGCAGGAGTGTAGCATTCATGCAGGGAGTGTAGCATTCATGCAGGGAGTGTAGCATTCATGCAGGGAGTGTAGCATTCATGCAGGGAGTGTAGCATTCATGCAGGAGTGTAGCATTCATGCAGGGAGTGTAGCATTCATGCAGAGAGTGTAGCATTCATGCAGAGAGTGTAGCATTCATGCAGGGAGTGTAGCATTCATGCAGGGAGTGTAGCATTCATGCAGGGAGTGTAGCATTCATGCAGAGAGTGTAGCATTCATGCAGAGAGTGTAGCATTCATGCAGGGAGTGTAGCATTCATGCAGGGAGTGTAGCATTCATGCAGGGAGTGTAGCATTCATGCAGAGAGTGTAGCATTCATGCAGGGAGTGTAGCATTCATGCAGGGAGTGTAGCAGGCATGCAGGGAGTGTAGCAGGCATGCAGGGAGTGTAGCAGGCATGCAGGGAGTGTAGCAGGCATGCAGGGAGTGTAGCAGGCATGCAGGGAGTGTAGCAGGCATGCAGAAAGTGTAGCATTCATGCATTAAAAGAAAAAGAAAGGAAGTAACCCCAGAGAGGGACTTGTTACCTGAAGTCCTTTTGGAGGGGGATTTCCCTTCCAACCATTAACACCCTGCCCCTGTCAGCAACTCTACCTTCCAGATGCTTGCAACTCTTCAATAAAGGTAAGTAAATGTTATTTTTTTTTTTGAGTGATTATTTTTTTGTGGAACGAATTAATTGTATTTACATTATTTCTTATGGGAAATAAGGTTTCAGATAACGAAAGTTTCAGATTAAGTAATAGCTCCTGGACCGGATTAATTTCGTTAACCGAGGGTCCACTGTATTATACAGTGGACACCCGAGTAACAAACACCCCGTACAATTATATAAGTATAATATTGTAAGTGCTTGTGGAAGTGTATTTTTGGGGGTCTGAAATAGACTAACCTACGTGACATTATTCCTTAAGGGAGTAAATTCGTTCGGTAATGGCACTTGAGCAGGCTTCTGGAGTGAAGTTTTTACGTTACTCGGGGGTCCACTGTACTTACATAATTGTACGATTTCCGGGGTGCTCGTAACTCAGGGGTCCACCGTATATGTATTACAGAAAACAATAAAAAAGTAAAATACACATACAACGAGTTAAGCTTACATAAAAATACATTAAATTCACCATCTAACATCGTTACGAAGTGGGAGGAGCTAAATGAGCGAGAGAGAGGCGAGCAGTAGCATTCAGTTTCTGGTGAGTCATCATGGGTGTTGGATGTAAGGCGTGGCGTTAATAAAATGTTGTGTAATTACGCTAATATTAGTAATATTAGAATCTGGAACTCATTACCAGGAAATGCTAAAATGACCTTGTCTGAAAATCAATTTAGAACTCTACTCAAAAACCACCTACTCACCTAAAACTAAATATGTACTCATACTTTAAATTGCTTTCTAATATGCTCAAAGTTATTTTCCTATAAAATAATTTCAATTTTTACTATTATATTACCACCTAATCACCCTATACCAAATACTCAAACTGTAAATTACTCTCAAAATGCTCAATGTTATTTTTATTAAGATACTAAATTTTTACTATTTTGTTCCATCCTACTAAACATTTGTTTCAATGTCTATCATCATTTTGTAATGAACAATGTATTATCATCATATCATAATTTGAACGATCTACCAATACAATCTCACTCAATTACTCTAATATTATGTTCATAGTCTATAAGCCATTAGATTAAGCTGCCCCTAATGTCAAGGCATGCCGGAGGCTCTCCTTGCACTTCAATTTATGATTGTAATGTAAACCTATGTACACGAGCAAAGAAATAAAATTGTATTGTATTGCATTGTATAATAAAGGTTATGTATCTATTACATTTATTCCAAATTTATATCAGAAACATGATAAATACCCTAGAACTGTAATAAAGATGCTGGAATGAATAATATATGCCATATTATGTGAGTGAGGTAGAGGTGGAGGCTGCCACTCTGGGATAAGATCAATAGGTACATTGTTTACATCAGGGGAAACGTGCCTAGATCACTCTTGTCATAAGAAAAAATGCAAAAATAGCGTTTATTATTATTATTATTATTATTATTATTTATAATACAGTGGACCCTTGATAATCGTCCATAATCCATTCCAGAGAGTCTGCCGAAATTTAAAATTGATGATTTTCAAAACCATTTTCCTCATAAGAAATAATGTAAATCAAATTAATCCGTTCCAGACACCCAAAAGTATTCAAAAAAATATTTTTTTTAGCTTATAGATTTATATACAGAAAACAAAGAGACATGAAGTATAAAACAGTAATAACTTGACACTTACCTTTATTGAAGAGTTGTTGATGTGTGGAAGATGGAAGGAGGGGAGAGGGAGGAGTTGCTAGTGTTAGGAAAGGGAATCCCCTTCCATTAAGACTTCAGGTACCAAGTCCTTTTCCGGGGTTACTTCCCTTCTTTGTTTTTTAATGCCACTAGGACCAGGTTGAGAGTCACTGGACCCTTGTCTCACAAAATAACTGTCCAGAAAGGTCTGTTTCTGGCGTTTCTTTAAAATGTCCCTAAAATGAGACAAGACATTGTCATTGAACATGTCGCATACACGGCCTGCAACAGCTTTGTCAGGGTGATGCTCCTCTACAAATCTTTCCATCCTAGTCCACATTGCACAAATCTTCTCTGAAGAAAGCAACTTCTTCCTTCTCCCTTCCTCCTCCTCCTCTGAAGCAATTTCCTGAGCTCTGGTCTCTTGTTGTTCCAGATTAAGATCCAGCAGCTCTTCAGTGGTTAATTCTTCATTGTGGTTCTCCACCAACTCTTCCACATCCTCACCACTAACCTCTAACCCCATGGACGTCACCAATGCCACAATAGTTTCCACAACTGGCATAGGGTTGTCAGGGTCAGCCTCTAACCCTTCAAAATATTTGGCGAGGACACAATCTGGCCACAATTTTCTCCAAGCAGAGTTCATCGTCCTGGGAGTCACTTCCTGCCAAGCCTTACCTATAAGGCATATGCAATGGAGGATATTGAAGTGATCTTTCCAGAACTCTCTTAGGGTCAATTCAGAGTCTGAGGTTATGTCAAAGCACCTTTGAAACATTGCTTTGGTGTAGAGTTTTTTGAAGTTGGAAATGATCTGCTGGTCCATGGGCTGGAGGAGAGGAGTGGTATTAGGGGGCAAGAACTTCACTCTGATGAACTTAAAATCCTTCACCATTTTCTCTTCCAAGTCTCGAGGATGAGAAGGAGCATTGTCCAATACCAGAAGGCACTTGAGATCTAATTTATTTTCCACGAGGTATTTCTTCACACTTGGGCCAAACACTTCATTGAACCAATCAAGGAAAATTTCTCTCGTGACCCATGCCTTACTGTTAGCCTTCCACATCACACACAAATTAGCCTTGGCGACACTGTATTTCTTGAACACTCTGGGATTTTCAGAGTGATACACCATACGACCACCGATTTTTAAGGTAAAGGACGAAAATCAAGGCAATATTTTGCCGAAAAAAGTTGCTGATTTTCAAATTTGCTGATCTTCAAGGGAGACGATTTTGAATGGTCCACTGTAATTTACAATAATAATTTATAATAGTAAGAATAAGAATTATTATAATCGATCTGGAGTGCTTTAAATGTCATAAGTATTTTGTAAAGGTTTGGTTGCGGACATTTAATGGTCTAGAGTTTTGAGACTCTCTGATCGCGGGTTCTAACCCCACCCATGGTATGGTTTGCTTAACAGACTACTTAATACTAGGTATATATATATCATAGTTGGTTCAAATTGAACATTGTCTTTTATATTTCAACAGAGGTAGTAGTGGTTTAGCAATAACTGAATTGACAAGTAATTGATTAACAAGTTACAGTATTCCATTTTGGCACATTTTACATAATGAGATTGAGACAATTTTAGTTTTTAAATAATCTTATAATATTTGGAAATTTTTGAGTTCATGGTGGCAATAATATACAGCCTCTCCTCACTTAGGGATGAATTCATTTAACAATGTGATCTCAGGAACGGAACTCCATCGTCAAGTGAGGAGAGGCTGTATAATGTTGGTGTGGTTAGTTTTGGGAGATGAGGTGATTTCTGAGCAGAGCCTTGAACTGTGTGCAGGCAGGGGCCCTTTTGTATGTTCAAACAATGAATTCCAAATCATAGGGCCCTCTATATGCATAGTATTTTTGCATAGGGAGAGATGGACACGAGGGATATCAAAGAGTGTTTTGTGTCTTGTGTTATGCAGGTGCGTTCTGTTGTAGTTCTCAAGTAGAAGTTTGAGAGGAGGGTTAATGTTGGAGAATAATGATCTGTGTATGTAGTAGGCACAGTAATATGAATGGGTATTTTGTATGTTAAGTAGGTTCAAGCTCTTAAATAGCGGTGGGGTGTGTTGCCTGGAGCAGGAGTTTGTAATCAATCTCACAGCAGCTTTTTGTTGGATTATTAAAGGTTTAAGGTGATTTGCTGTGGTTGAACCCCATGCACAACCATAGGTGAGATAAGGGTAGATGAGAGAGTGGTAAAGAGCAAGAAGTGATATTTAAAGTGGTGATAGATGTATTAGGATGATTGGTAATTCTTGGTATTGGTAATTTTTGCAGTGGTTGCCCTGGAAATACTGATACAGCCTCTCCTCACTTACTGACATACTCATTTACCGACAACTAGGAGTTACGACAGGCTCTCCGAGTAAAAAAAAATAATATTGTATGCCGTATGAGAACTTGGGTCACGCATCTCAATCTCCTTCTTACAGCCACTCAGTACACTAGCTTTTAAAGTCTCCAAGACTACATATTTTTACAAATTTGAACTTGATTGTGTACCCCATAGTACAGTGGACCCTCGGTTTTCGTGTTTAATCCATTCCAGAGGGAACAACTAAAACTGAAATCATCGAAAACTGAAACTATTTTCCCCATAAGAAATAATGTAAATTCAATTAATTTGTTTCAGACACCCAGGAGTATTAACAAAAAACATTTTTTTAGAGATTAAATATAGATTTACATACAGAAAAGAATGACAAATATATATAAAGCACTAATAACATGTATAAATGAACATTTAACATCACACTTACCTTTATTGGCGACTCTTGTTGGTGTATGGAAGATGGAGAGGAGAGAGGGAGGCGAGTTTGTTTGGAGGGAGGACAAAATCCTTCAATTTGACACTAATATCAGCTCTACAGCTTATTTATCTATCACAATTCATCTAATATGACATAATAAACAATATTAATAACATAGAAACATGATATATACTCTAGAATGAATAAAATGTCATTACGAATGTGAGGACTGCTGATAGAGTTATTGTTGTTGGGTTTATAAGGGCCACTGACCATAAGCCGTACATATAGTGGTGCTGGTGGTGGAGGCAGCAAAGCCACCACCAATATTCACACTGACACAATGTATGTAATTTATAAATAAGAAATATTTACACTTTAATTTATAAATAAGAAATATTTACACTTTAATTTATAAATAAGAAATATTTACACTTTAATTTATAAATAAGAAATATTTACACTTTAATTTATAAATAAGAAATATTTACACTTTAATTTATAAATAAGAAATAATTACACTTTAATTTATAAATAAGAAATATTTACACTTTATAAATAAAAAATATTTACACTTATCTTGGAGGAGATGGTGGCAGAGGGCGG